>JARUHE010318355.1:0-11578 GCA_031471125.1 Archaeomysis grebnitzkii | reverse complement strand
TAGACAATGACTTGAATGCTTATATATCATCTATACTATTATTATTTATTTTCATATAGGCTTAGTTATTGGTTTTATTTGATTTTTTCACTTTTTATCTACATTTTTTTAACAAAATAAATTTAAAAATATTTTTAACAATTTTTTTTTTATATTTTGTTTTTATTTATGCATCAATGGATTGGAATTGAAGTGCACATGCAAATTATGTAAGGTGTTTTTTTTCTAAAATGATGTTTTCTCACTTTGTAACGCCATTTTTGATTTGATATTTTTAGAGAGATTTTTTTTTAAAGTTACTGAATGAATCATTTGAACCATCCTGTTGGTGGATTACTAGTTAGTTTAAAAACCCACCCCTGGGATTTTTGTGTTATATGCTAATCAAGTTAATTGGGTGCAATAAGTTTATCAAAAAATTCAATTCATATCACATTTTCATTCAATATATAACTTTTAAAACAAAATTGCATCTTCTTAAGATATTTAATATATAGTAGCTAGTTCACAAATACTGTCATTTAATTACATAAAACATTAAATTGTATTTATCAAACTTTTTTGACAATTCAAAAATACTCAAGTTTTTTGTTTGTTTGTCTGTTAGTCTACAGTTGTGTTTTAGATCACCAACGAGCAGTTGTGAAGTGTACATTAAAAGTTTGAGAAGGATATTTTTTGAAGGAGCTTTTAATTGTTGAGATACGGGGGTTTTTGTGAAAAGTATATGTGGAAATGGCCATATTTTTTATGTTCAAGTTTTTTTTTTGACATACAATGGTTATTTATATGTTTTTTTGGACATGCAAGACATTGGTGACCAAGGTCTCTGGCTTATTAATCATTTTTAATATATTTATTTATTGATAATTATTATTTTAATTAATTTATTAGGCTTAATAAATTTTGATATATTTATTTATTCATAATGATTATTAGCGTATACACCTTTCAATATTGATTTAGATTTTTATTTGAAACCCACAACAAAGTTGGCTAAATAACAAATGTTTGTATTGGCATTCTGACCAATATACACTAATTATTTTTCAATTTAACCCTATGACACCTGAATTATTATTGTCATAACACCTAAATTACTACGAAATTATTACTAATAACGTCCCTACATTATCATATACTATAGTCTACATCCGTCTTGAAAGGGTTAATTGAAATTTTTTGATTTCAATAACAAAAAAAACATTTCTTTAAAACTTGAAAATTTTTCTTGTGTACAAACAATCTTCACCTTCACCGTGCTTAATAATTATTAATATGTTGCTGGCTGTTTTTTTCGGACGAGTTTTGGTGTGTGACCTGTCATACTCTAGTTTAAATTTGTTCATAACCAACTGTTATTATTTTAATCTTATTAGGTCTAATAAATTTTTAACTTATTTATTTATTGATTATTCTTTTTTAAATTTGTTTATTAAGCTTAGTAATTCTTAATATCTTTATTTATAATTATCATTTAATTTGTTTCAGGCCTAATAATTTTTAATGTTTGTTTATTCATAATTATTTAAATCTGCTTCTTAGGTCTAGCATTTATTAATATTTTTATTTGTTGATAATTTTAAAATTTTGTTTTTAGGCCCAATATATTTGTTTGCTCAAAAATAATATTTAAAGTTGTTCATAACTAATTGTCATTGTTTAAATTTATTTATTAGGTCTAATAATAATCCTTAATATTGTTTTTGGATATATATATATATATAATATATCTTGAGTTGAGTTAAATATTTAACATTATTAATAATTGGAATTCATAAAAATTGTAACCTTTGGGTTTTGATCAAATCAATGAGTTGAATAGCATAAATTGGCTCCAGTGCTGTATAATACCTATAATAATAATAATCAATGAGTGCTATAACAGCAGATATTAAATTGAAGCTTTTGCACAAGAGTGATCAAACTATACATTTGTGTATTTCAGAAAAACAATTATGCAGGTGCGAATAAAAGTGCTTCAACTCCCCAACCTATAAAAGGTATGTACATAAATGTGTATCGAAGTTTAATGAAATTTTGTGTAACAAGGGTTCCTTAAATACAGTTTTTCATTCATTAAGGATAAACATAACATAATTTATAGGTATAATTCATATATACCATCCGAGTTAAGTACATCAGGTCCATTGAGTTTACAATATTACTAAGTATTTTTATTTGATTTTATCACTTCTTATCTACATTTTTTTCATCAAATTAAATTAGTAATAATTTGTATGCATTATGAATGATCTATATTGAATAGAAATTTTTATAAAATAAGAATTTATTGAAATAACTAGCCTTACGTTTTTATGGTGTTATGAATTTGTAAATTTTTAAAATATAGACTAAACATATTTTTATTTCTATCTTAGAGCAATGATCATTTAACCTAAATGAAAATTATATGCATTAAAAGGAATGACAAATCTTGAATAATTTTTTTCTGAAACATGAATTTATTGATAACTGTTTTTGTATGGACTTGTTGAATTCAGAGTAATAACTTATAGATGTAACATCTATAAACCAATAATGGTTGGTTATGTAATCATTTTTCTGATATTTTATTATAATGTGGTGCATCTTTAACTAAAGCTTTTCAATAGTTCTACATCTCTTGATTCAATGGAGAAAGTTCTCAAATTTTAGAGATGTCATATCTCAGGAAGACAGAATACCTGCTCAGTTTTCTATGATTCGAACTATAGAATATAAGCATCATTTATGGATAATCATAACAATTTTATATATGTTTTGAAGTATAATTTTAGTTAATGAAACAAGTGTAAGTAAATACAATATATAAATCAAATGCATAAAATAAAAGTCCTGGTAAAACAATTGATATAATTTATTGATGTTATGCCCAAAATACCCACATGTAAATATTTTATATAATTCTGAACATAAATGGCCTTGTATATAGTTTTTTGTAAATTCAATATTCATTGAAATAATAGGTTTTCAAATCTCTGGTTAATGAATGGTAGTGAGACATTTGAACCATTCTGTTTTACATATATTTTTATTTAACAGGAAGAACTTTATGTATAATTCTGAACAATATTGTCGAAATCATTTTTTTGTTGTATTCATAACTCTTACTTGGGTAGAGCCTTAATTCGATTACGAATTTCCTCGTACTTGTTTGAAGTTACTGAATGAATCATCGCGAGACATTTAAACCGTTTGGTTTATTTGAAGAATTGATCATCTCGGTCCTAAAAATTATTATTACACATAAAATATTGGTAGTCATGTCAATATGTTAATTAACCTGTGTTATTTCAAAGTAGACTAACTTTTTTAAGCACTCTTTGTATGAAAAAGTGTTGAAGTTTAATTATTTTTCAGACAAAGTGAAATTAAGAAACGTTTGGACAAACAGTTGTAAAACATTTGTGGCTGAAAAGAAGCTTCCACAAAAACCAGTTTTATCCAATCTTTTCAATACTGATTTTGAACAAACTGAGACAAAAAAGAAAGAAGAAACAGTTCCTAAAAAAATGAAAGAAATTTTTGTCAAAAAAATAAAAATTGAAGATCTTCCTTCAAAGGGTGCCGAAACCTCGAAGCCCAGTGCAAGAAAAGCTGTCCTTGCAGAAAAAGCTGTATCTGCAGAAAAAACTATTCCTGCAGAAAAATCTGTCCCTGCAGAAAAATCTGTCCCTGCAGAAAAGGCTGTCCCAGCAGAAAGTGACGAGTCTGTTAGTTTTAAGATCTCAAACGTCTTCTCGATTGATGAAAAAGACATGGATAGCTTAGATCCGAGCAAGTTTTTGAGCATGGAAATGAATTCAGGACTAGAAACTTCCTTTCAACAGAGTTCTGTTGACACGACAAATATTCAATTAAGAAGTAAGTTTTTCTTTGATTATTTATATTATTTTGTTCTGTAATTACTATTAGTTTTATATCATAGCGAAGCTCTACATAGGTTTTGCTTTTCCGTCATCAGCATCTGCGGCATAAACTTTTGCAATTAAACATTATGTCAGGCTATTAGCTAATTATTTTTATTTTACATTGGTATATCATCTTCATATACTTCATTAGGGTATTTTTTTATTTATTTATTATTGAACATCACCTTATTTTCTTACTAATAAGTTGTGTTTAGCAAACTTATTTTGATCATAATATTTTTCTGTTTTTTTAAACATTTAAATTTTTCATTTATTCTTCTGTCACAGCTAGTGATACACTGACAGATGATGTTTACATTAATTATTAAAATATTCATGGATAATCCTCTCTTCAATATTGTAGCCCCACTTTTAACCACATCTTTCACACCCCAAATGGAGTTTTCTTGTAAAGTCCCATGACTCCAATGACCACTGGGATGAGCTCCACCTTTTCTTGTCATTATGTATTTGAAGTCTGTGTATTTTATGATCTTCCGGTGAGTAGTTCCAGTGATACCTTTGTCGGTTCTCACACCTACTTCTATGATTTGTACCGGTTTTATTACTTTGTTGTGGATGATTATATCTTGTCTGCCCTATTATTGATGAACTGGCCAAGTTGGAGGTGTTTGTCATAATATATGTTGAACTGTTCATTAGTGACAAATGAGTCTGGTTTATGTTTCCAGTATTCGGGAGTTCTGTTCACATTTCCTTCTCCAAAGAAACACCAGTGTATGTAGCTACATACCTTGTCATGCTTAATGATCTTTATTTATTAGATATCATAAGCGTTAAAAGCTTTATAATACGTATGTAATGCATGAATGATACCATACTTGACAATCTCCCATCAATAATGAATGAATGATGTCATGCATGTGTATTACAAGATCTAACAACTAAACAAACTACAGAAATCTAACATGTATACTGTAGAGTAAACCATTCATGAATTCCTAGTTGTAATTTGTGGGGTTTAAAATGTGTTTATTTGAAAAGATTTGTTATCATACGTATTTATTTAGGATAAAACTAATATCCAATAATTCTAAGCAACCAATTTGTAGCAATTGTGTTTGTCAAATCAGGATGTATCTTTTGAACAATAGGTAATGTTTAAGGTCTTTTGGGGCTTTATATTAGAAAGTGTTCAAATTATAATCTTTTTTGTTTAAAGATTTTTCTAGGATTTGACACGTTGCCAAATCTCCAAAATAAAGGTGAAATCATGTAAGATTAATTTATACATTCTAGATTTTTTTTATTTCTTTGAAAAGTAATGGTTTATTTATTAGAGCTTATACAAACCTGAGGATTCAAGTCCTTTCTGCACTGTAGTCAATCAAAATAATCATTTATAGGTTCATTCATAATTTTATCTATTCAAAATAGTTTATTGTAAATGTCATAATTTTGATTTATAAAAATATTCAATATTCTATTATGTTAGCCATTTTAGAACCAATCTATTAAACCATTTCAAAGCTCCACTAAGGATTTTTTTTTGTGAAATCAGTATTTACTTATTAAAACATATATTTTATAAGGAAGTTGAAAATCATGGCTAACTGAGATTTATATTTAAAGGCTTAGAGAACAAATGAAAGAACTGGAGATTCTAAGATAGAATGCCTGAAGAACTTTTGCCAAAAAATTTATATTTTTTTAATTAATAGACATTTTAGCAGTGTTTAGACCTAGCCAATTCATTATCATGTTCATGATTACCCAAAATTTGTTTTGAAGGTTTTGAATGGAAACAAATGAAAGAAAAGTGTTAATATAATAATATATAGAATTGTATTACAAAATTACACGATCTTCAAAACTTTTTCAACATACAAATGCCAGTTTTAATGCATAGCATTTACTCGTGCTTGTTTCTGTATGTACTGTTATATAAAAAGTCTTTAAAGATTAAATAAGAAAAGAAGCAACACTTTGAAAGATAATTTACAATAAATAAACTGACCATATTTTTCAGTACAATTATTTAGTTTATCTGAACAGATTCAGTATAATATATATGAAACAGTTGCAGAAATTCGTCTTTTATAGTATATAGTTGACCAATAAATTATAGAAATTTAGGAGCTCTGTGCTTTTGTTGAAAGAAATATTTGAAATTATGACTGTTGGCTTTATGAACAGAGTAATGTTTTGCGAGGATGGGTGGCTGATGGGGATCATAGGACACTTCAGGAATGATTTTTGTTATTCTTATGATTATACAGTAGTTTCAAACTAAATGTTGAATTTCTCGGCTATAAATCTGATAATTGTATGTTGTACCAATTTAATAAAAACAAATCCAGTGTCCAATTTAATGGACCAATGTTTTCCCTTGTTGATAACCAAAATTGTATGTTGTTGCTACATAAGAGGATGCAATCATCTCAATTAAAATGCTTGATAAGTAAAGCATGAATGGAAGAGAGAACAAAATTAAAAGTTATCTTTCATATTGTTTAACAAAAATGATTTAATTTGTTAAACACTTTCTTGAAACCTAAAATCTAACACTCCATATTTATAGCTAAATTTCTGTTGTTTTTGACAGGTAGGGTAAAAGTACGAGTTACCCCTCTCCTCTCTAGACATGTGAAACGCAGATTTTGTTTGCAAAATTGTATATCATTAAAGTGTGGTAAGAAGATCGCAAGAAAGCTATATGAAATTGAGAGAAAAGGTAATTTTGTTTCCTGTTTTATAGTAGATTGATGATAGTAGCTACCCCTTCAATTTCAGACATGCTATTATAATATATTATTTTGCGGGTATTAATGAGAAAAAAACTTTAAACAACTGTCCTCAGCCGTCCAGGGTTCGCTTTTCAAACCACATGAACAATGGAACCCTATCCAACTGTATCATCCCCATCCACAAAAATAGATGGTTCAAGTACGCTTTCATAGATTTCATTTTGTTTTGAAAAATGAGCTGCCCCCTCAATTTCGTCCATGGTGTTATAAAATAATGGTAGCCCCTTCAATCTCGTACATGGTATTATAAAATAAGTAGATATATAACTTGACATAACTTTCTTTTTCAAATGTCTTGCATCAAATAGATAGATAGTTTTCCATTATAGTTGTTTTAAAAGTACAAATCGACAAACAAAAATTTAAAATTTTTATTAACACCGAATAAAAATTTTACCTTAGCTTCCACTGAAGGGAACTTTTATTTAATTCACCATAGAAGATAATAACAATACATCAAATATGTTAGGTATTCTACTCTGGAAAAACAAAATGTCATTAGATTTAGATTTTTATAAAAAGGAGTTTTTATAACAGATTTATGGGGACTTTAGGATGTTTCTAATAATTTTTAAATATTAATGTTATTAGTTTTTTAATGGTTTTATTGCTATCAATTTAAAGGTACTTAAAATGAAGTAAGCTATCAATAGAATCTAATGGTTGATAAAAAATTTTATTTAAATTGTTTTTCATTTATAACTGATAAAATATAAAAATATAAATCCATTGATTTAAAGTTCATTTAGTTCAATGTTTAAAATTTAGTATGTTGGCTTGAAATATGTACTTAACAAATTTGTTTTAAATATTGCAGGTGTGCAACAACCTAGTGTGCATCAACCTGGTGGTGATACACAAAATAACACAATTGGCAATGAAAAACCTACAATATTGCAAAATGTCAATAATGTATTGAATCATTCAATTTTTGGCTCCTTACATAAAGGTGAAAAGTCGAAGATATCTGTGAAAAGCATGAAAGAATTGATGCCTACAGCTCAGCGTCTGCCTCAACAAGTCAGCCAGACCAATGAAACAAATCAATACTTTTACACGGCAATAAAGAAGTCCATCTCGAGAGAGGAGTTGATTGAGAATTATAATGCTGTGCAGAAAAACAACTCCAATACATGTAGTTCTTACATGTGGCCTAAGGGAACATTGTTCTTGAACAATATGTTCTTTGTTCCAAAAATTTCTAGTCGAATATCCTCCATAACTGAAGTCAAAGCTGATAATGCTACACATAAAGAAATTTCTATGGTAAAACCTAACGAAGGTTCTTCCAATAACCTTGGATCAAGTCATGCAAATGTTGGCTATCCCACCCAAGTGACAAATATGAACCAACTCTATCCAAACCAATTCTGTAATATTTCCTCCTCTCAGAGATATCTCTGTCCGCCTCAAAGTGCAATAAACATGGCGAGGGGACCGCCAACATCAGCACCAAGTTTTTATATATTAAACCAAAACAATTGTCTGCAATCACTTCCTGTGTCGTCAAATGTACCTACCTTGTCAATTGGAAGTAATAGACACAAAGCTGGTCAGATTATATTACCAAAACATCTAACTCTAGACAGTGATGGTAGTGTAGGAAGTACTGTGAGAATTATGCCAAGTAATTTATCTCCGCCTGGTATGATTTTGTCAAATAGTTCAGGAAG
Organism: Archaeomysis grebnitzkii; assembly: GCA_031471125.1. Classification (NCBI taxonomy): domain Eukaryota; kingdom Metazoa; phylum Arthropoda; class Malacostraca; order Mysida; family Mysidae; genus Archaeomysis; species Archaeomysis grebnitzkii. The sequence goes on along the minus strand of JARUHE010318355.1, from coordinate 3,223 downwards.
TAGTGCTTTTCCTACACCTAGTACAATGCTATCAAATAATCCAGGAAACGTTAGGTTTCCTCCATCCAATACCATTTCACCAAATAATACAGGAAATACTATATATCCTCCATCTAGTACAATTGTATCAATTGCTTCAGGAAACACTAGATTCTCCTCGCCTACCACTATCTTAGCAAATAACCCAGAAGTTGCTCGGGTTTCTCTTCCAGGTTCAATTTTACAAGGAAGTACTAGATTTCGTCCACCTTGTTCAATTTTACAAAATAATCCAGGAAGCACTAGTTTACCTACACCTGGTACAATTTTATCAAATAATCCTGGAAGTGCAAGATTTCCCCTACCGGGTACAATTTTATCAAATAATCCAGTGAATCCAAACTCAAATATACCTGGTTCAATTTTGGCACCCCATCCAGTCCGTACAAGATTACCTCCAGCTGCAATTTTATCACCTGGTCTAATGAATAGTAATTTCCTTCAACCAGCTACAATTTTACCACACAATGAAGTAATAAATGGTTTGTCATCGCCCCCATTGCCATACATAAGTCAAGAATGTTCAGATGATTCTGGCATTTCAAGCTTAAGAATCTCCTCCGTTGAATCTCTGAACCCTTCAGCGGAAAGTATTATTGAGTCTGGCAATAGAATAATTGCCATGAGAGACGAAATACTTATAGATGATGACAATGATGGCAATGATAAGAATGATAAAAATAAGGCTCTTACACAATCAAACTCAAAGATATCCCAATTACATGTACAAGGCAAATCAACAGATGACTCTTCTTTAATAGCAGACGATAAAGGTTTGTGTAAATTTTTTTAATCTTTACATGGTGTAAATAAAAAAAATAGATTATTTTTATTGTAATTTTGGATAAAGCCAATTATTGTTCTGTTTTCCATGAATAATGTGGAATATTTACTTTCTTTTGTTTTATCAAAAAATTTATCTATTATTAATGCCCTTTCGTGGTACTGTATGGCGTGTACACTCTTCAATATTGGGTTATACTTTTATTTGAAGTTTTACAACAAAGTGTGTTTGATAACTACTTGTATGGCCATTCTCAACAATATTAATGTATTGTTTTTCAGTTTAATTGAATATTTTATTTTTAATGAAGAATCCGTTTTTTTAACTTTAAATTTTACTTGGTTATAGTTTCTTACCAAGTTCATTGTGAGTTTGTTGGAAGTTATACAAGAACGTTTGCTCAACAACAATTGCTTTCAATTTAATTGATTATTTTTTATTTTAATTGAAACCTCTATCTATGTAGGTTTTATTTTCACATTGTCGTATGCACCTGAAAATCAATTATTATTACACAGCTTTATTTTAAGAGATTCAGAGAATTGTCATAAGTGGTTTATCTTAACCTTCAAGCTACGTTTGTCACAAATATTTTTTTTCTTTCAAAAATAAACAGTTAAGTAGTTAAAGCCAAAAACCCTTATTTTTAACTAAAACAATTTTTGAACAAAAGTTTAATGTTTTTTGTTTGAAGAGCTACAAAAAATATTATTGAAGAAAAGTTGTCTATTATGACCATCCAATCAAAATTGTCATAAGTATTTTTTTCAAAAACATTAATAAAGTTATAGCCAAAAACACTTTTTCAACTCGAAACTTTTTTGAGGAAAAATGAGCAAAAGTTTTTTATTTGATTGAACAAAAGTTTTTTACAATGACCATCCAGCCAATATTACATTGAATAATTTTTTTCATACAATAAATATTTAGAGAGTTATAGCCACAAACAGGTTTCTTAAATGCTGCTATTTTTCTTTGTTGAAGTGTTTACCAAGCTCATTGTCGGTTTATTTGAAGTTACACAACAATTGTTTGTATGGGCATTACAGACAGTAATTTAAAGAATGCACTTTTAGAAACAGTTCCCCCCCTAGCTCCGCCCCTACGGGTGTACGTCACGCGGTAGGTGGAGTGAGTAACTCTCCTACCCACAATTTTCTTAAATTGCATTTATTGGAACTTTCGATTTTTATAAAACTTATTTTCAACATTCTGAAACATTACAAATATGAATTGAACAAAGTATAAGGTTTTTTATATTTGACCAAATAAAAATAACAGTTGTTTCAAAATTTAAAACAACATCCATGCATAATTACATCTTTCATCAACATAGTGATTTCAAAGACTGACGCTCTGAAAAATCCGAATGAAATTGGAAAACAGGGTTGCCAGATAGCACAATTTCATTAGAAAAAAGAGTAAACATAGGCACAGTGTTATCTTCTTTATACCATTATAAAAAGGTTGAAAATATTTGTGAGAATATGTATAAAATGTCAATCTTTATAAAAGAAAAACCAAGCATATAACTTCATGATTAAAAATTTTCAAAAAGAGCCCAATCTGACAACCCGATTGAACACAAGTTGTTGAAATTGCTTAATACTTAGCGGGAAGGAAGGAGCACCAAATAAATGGGCGGACTAGTGATGTATACACGGTTTCTTTAACTATTCTCAACAATACTATTAAATTATTTGTTCTCAATTTAATTGGACATTTTAAATTTTTATGTTCTAAATGTAGTACAATTCTGCCAATGGTAAATGATCAAAAAACATTTAACCCAAAACTTACCTACACAAAACATATAAACAACACCATCTTAAAAGCAAAACTCACCATAAACATGCTGAAGGCTTTCACCACATACAAAACCATTACACTACCCATTATATCACGTTCACCACAAACTTCAACAGATTCCAAACAATCTAAAATACAGCTATCAGAACAGCCACAGGCTGCACACTAGACATAAACACACAACATCTACATGACACTGTCCAACACCCAGACTACACACACTCGTACAACAGCCAACAAACCCCAGACACATAAAGTAAACCATATTCGATAATAAGGACACAACAACAATACATGACTTACATGGACAGAACTCCTGAAGACACCAAGTGCTGAATACCCTCAGGTTGCAGCACTGGGCATTGGCCCGTTTATTTATTTATATATATATAAATATACATATATACATATATATACATATATATACATATATACATATATATACATATACATATATATACATATACATATATATACATATACATATATATACATATACATACATATACATATATATACATATACATATATATACATATATATACATATATATATACATACATATATATACATATACATATACATATATAT
>JARUHE010318344.1:0-11581 GCA_031471125.1 Archaeomysis grebnitzkii | reverse complement strand
TTAGACAGCTTTTCGATAAAACTTGTGACGACGCATATGCCAAAGATAAAAAAGATGATCCAACAACATTTTAATGATCGAGATATAACAAATTTTGTAACTTTGTATGCCTGATTTCAAATTAGTTTTTGTTGTTTTGTATATATGAATACAGATTTTGTTTATATTACTTAATTTTTTAAATGTTGTTTAAACAAAGCTGACGAAGGTGGGTTGCCCTCCGAAACGTATTTTGTTTATTTTTAATGAAATAAAAAACTTTTTTAGATTGTGGAAATTACCCTTTACATCTTAGAAGCCAGTAATTTAGTTCTTACAAGTTATATATATATATATATATATTGGAAACAAAATTGAAGGGAAATCATTAGTTTTGAAACATTATAATATGAAATGAAAACTCCAGAAATACTATTTGTATGGTAGGGCATAATAAATTCAAGTTCATTGCATTCAATTTAAATTGAAAATACAAGCACTAAATATATACAATTATTAAATTGTTCTATAATTTGATATATAACAATAATTAAACTAAATAACAATAATTAAACAATTATCAATTAAATAGGAATTTATTATTTTTTAAAAAAGCAATGAACAAAAATATTTAATGAAACTAAATTATATTTTCAAGATGGCGTAACTTAGCACTGAGCTACATCATATGCCAACAATAACAACCTTGTTATTGAATATCCCATAAATGATCAAATGTTCATTTATACATTAATTATATTTAGATTATTATAACATTTATATTATTATTCTATTAGATAATCGTTTGATTTATATTATAATTTTGTTTAATTATATTATCATTTTATTTATTTTATTATTATTATTATATTTATATTTTTACTATATTTACATTATTTGTATTGTTATATTGTTTGTTTATCGATTTATTAATCGGTTTTGGTTTTATCTAATAATGAATTTATTTATGTTTTAATTGGTTGTATACAATAGTGAAAGTATTTATTTTTTAATTGTTTTTATATAATAATGAATTTATTTAGGTTTTAATTGAGTTTATATAATAATGAATTTAGTTATGTTTCTATTTGATAGTTTATAATAAAGAATTTATTTATGTTTTATTTGATTATATACAATAATAAAACTTTATTATGTACTATTTAATTATATATAATAATGCATAAATATTTATATGTCCAGTCCAGTAGAAAACTGTTTTGAAACCTACGGCAACAATATTGACATTTGCATATTCAATTATTACGTGATAAGATCAAAAACTAATTATGCTGCAACTTTTTTTCAGATTACAAACAACAAAACATCAGTTGACAAGGACAGCTGGAAATAATATTATATTAGTCACTAAACCTTAAATTCCCGCTCAAACTTCGTCATAAAGCCTAAACACTTTGAAAGAAACAATCTTCGTTGTTTTCGATATGCTTATTCACCTAGACACACAAAAGTAAGAACTTGTTTACAGATCAAATGAAAGAAATAAAAGTCTCAAGGACCCATGCAAGACAGACATGCTTGCCAGGTGTGTTGAGAACCTTTGTCTCAAAAAGCCTCACCTGTTCAAAAACAGTGAAAGAAATAGTTACGTTACAGCAATGGCAGACGAACCCACCACATACAATTATTGGATATTATAATTGTTTGTATTTTATTCTACCTGTAATAATCATTCACGTGCTTAAAGTTATTTCATGTTTTGTTCTTCAAACATTTTCTTAAATTTACTGATCGGAAACTATTTCTCAACCATCATCAGTGAAGTCTGGATAGTGAATGTGTTTTGCAACCATAACCTTATTGTGCTCATAACAATTTCACCATTACATAAAATGAATATTTAGGTCAAATTATTCTCGAATTATGAATTATATGATTTTATTTTGTAAGTTTTTTTAACAAAAAAATTCGAAGAAAGTCATGAAAATAGTTTTATATGAATAAAGATATTTGGAAGGTTACAAAAAAGTAAATTGTATTGTTTTGGTCTGTAAATTATCTTAATACAACACTGAACTGTATATATATTTTCTATCAAGTGAGTGTACATATAAAAAAACAGAGTTCTGAATTGCTTCTTAGTTGAGATTAACATTCTAAGTTATTTTCAGGTTTAAGTAACTAGCTTCACACAATGCATGGGTGTAAATGAGGTCTATATATATTGCCAATGTCTATCTACGATATCAGTATACATATAAAACGCAGAACCTGTATTGTCTGGTTCTTTATTTATAAAGACACACCCATATGCATAGAAAGTAGTTCTATGTTGAGTTGATGGATGATTAACTATGAAGCACGTGTAAGTTTGCTACATGTCTTGACAGTGAAAAGCGTGTACTTCTATACTGTATATAAGAGACGGTCATTTAAAGCTTAAACCTTAAATTTAAGTCAACATTTTCTAGAGTTTTTGCATCTAATAAATTTACCATTTTTCATTGTCTTAGACAAGATAAATGTCTTCCTCCATTGGATTTTGACGATATGAAATTAAATTAAATTTAAAGAAAAACATAATAAACTAACGATGTTGATGATGATAATTATAACAGAAAAACAAGAAAGTAAAAAAAATAAGAATAGAATGAAACGAAAGATAAAGAAGAAATAAAAAAGAAGAATGAAAAGTGTAAGAGGAAATAAAAAGAAGAAGAATATAAAAACCTGAACAATCGTGAGAGAGACAGTCATGAAAACAAATTGAGCATAACTAATAAATAACGACATTGCTTATAAAAAATTCCTTCAACAACAAAGCGATCTTAGATCGTTTATTAAAGCACAAAAAAATGCAAGCAAATCTAAACTGTAACACGAGCTGTGATTGGTCGAGGCCTTCAAGCTTACCAACAAACAAATTAATAAAAGAATAACAAGGAAACCAAAATTGCATAATGACAATTAGGCAACATCAAAATAGATTCTTTCATTATATTATGAAAATGAATTTACTACTTTTTTACTTCCTTAATTCTTGTTGTTTACAGATTGGTTCTTTGAGGTTCATAACATTTGTTTTCTAATTCTAATAATAAGGTGAATGGCAATAATACTGACAGTGTTAGTAACAATGTTGATACTAATAATAATGATAATAACAGTGTTAGTAACAATGTTGATACTAATAATAATGATAATAACAGTGTTAGTAACAATGCTAATAACGATATTGGTTCGATATATTGTATATGAATTCAAAATTTAATTATAAAAAAATTGCTTCCAATATCATTTTCAAAGTATAGCACATTCCTTAAAAGCAAGACTGGTATATGGTATGATTATTAAGCTTATTATTTCTTACCATATTCACGGTTTGGTACCAAAAATATCACCTTGAAAAACTCAGATTTTTTTAACCAATTCGTACCGTAATGTTACATGATACTATTTTATGTATCGTTAACATATGATAATATTTATTTGTATCGTTAACATATGATAAATATGATACTACTTTTTACCGTTAACATATGATACATATGATACTATTTATGTGTATCGTTCTATTTTCAATAGATTTTATTTAAAAATAGTTCTTAATAAAATTGTAATATAGTGAAATATGTTCATTTTTAAAAATATATTGAAATAAATGTAATATTTAATTAGTAATAGCATGTTGTGTATCGAAAATCGACAACGTACGTCTGCCATTAATTTTATTAATCGCCCTCTTATTTGCATATTTACACTTGTATATACGAGAGAGTTCGGTTAGGTAAGGTTAGGTGAGTTTATGTAGCTTTTCTAAGACTTTCGAAAGAAAATTATTTCAAAATATTTTTTTAAAAGTAAGTTACAATTGCATTCCAACATGTTTCAAAACATGTTTCAAAACATGTTTCAAACATGTTTCAAAACATTTTTTTAAAAGCAGTTACAATTGCATTCCAACACACGCTGCCGAGTCGTGAATTCCAAAATACGCCTTCATATATTTAGATACATTTTCGTAGCCGTTGTGATTCCTAGTTCAACCTATGATACACATGATACTAATTTGTGTATCGTTAACATATGACACATATACTATTTTTTGTATCGTTACACATGCTACTATTTTTTGTATCGTTAACATATGATACTATTTTTTGTATCGTTAACATATGATACTATTTTTTGTATCGTTAACATATGATACTATTTTTTGTATCGCTACCATGTGGTACTAATTTGTGTATCGGTAACATATGACACATATGATACTATTTTCTGTATCGCTAACATGTGATACTATTTTTTGCATCGTTAACATATGATACTATTTTCTGTATCGTTAACATATAATACTATTTGTTGTATCGTTAACATTTGTTAGTATTTTTTGCATCGTTAACATATGATACTATTTTCTGTATCGCTAACATGTGATATTATTTTTTGCATCGTTAAAATATGATACTATTTTCTGTATCGCTAACATGTGATACTATTTTTTGCATCGTTAAAATATGATACTATTTTGTGTATCGTTAACACATGCTACTATTTTCTGTACGTTAAAATTTGATACATATGATATTATTTTTTGTATCGTTAACATATGATACTATTTATTTGTATCATATAACATGTATCGTTAAAATACGATACATGTGATACTATTTATTTATATCGTTAACATACGTACTGTGAATAACGAACTATTCAGACTATATGCCAGTCTTGCTTGCAGTGTTTTTATATATGTATGTATATTTATATATATATTTTACATATTTATGTATATTTATGTACGCATTAATGATAAACCACCACGTTCAAATATCTCATCATGACCTGGAAATTATTCAAATGACACCAATTAAAAATTTTTATGAAACATTAAACTCACATGACATTAAGCAAACAAAAACAACCGATAAACAATGATAAAAGATAAAAATATAAGCAAAAACAAAACAATAAGCAATGCTAAAAGATAAAAAATAAACAAAATAAAAACAAACAAAGAAGCAAATATAAAAATGAAAATATAAGCAATGCTAAAAGATAAAAACAAAAAGATAAACAATGCTAAGAGATAGAAACAAAAAGAAAAACAAACAAGAAGCAAAGATAAAAATGAAAAGTAAGCAATGATGAAAGACAAAATAAAATGCTGAAAAAAAAAGATAAGTAATGATAAAATATAGAATTATTTGCACAATACCTTTTACTACTTTATCATAACATTTACCTGAAAAACAAAAAAATATTAGAAAAACTCATTGTTTTTATTATTTAAAATTCTAAACTTATTGAAATACTTATTTATTCATAGTTTTAAAAATTAAACTTACTAAAATATTTATTTATCTAAAGTTAATAAAACCTTACTTCAATATTCATTTATTTAGAATTAAAAATTATAAGCTTACTTCAATATTTATTTATTTATTTGTTTAGAATTACAAATTCTAAACTTACTGAAATATTTCTTTATTTCTTTATTAAGAATTCTAATTTTACTTCAGTATTAATCAATTTATTTATTTAAAATTAAAAACTCCAAACTTACTTCAATACTTTTTAAGTTCTTTCTTTGTTATTAAAAATTCTAAACTTACTTCAATATTAATTCATTTATTTTCATTATTATTTATTATTATTATTATTAATAATTTATTTATTATTTAGAATTAAAAATCCAAACTTACCTCAATACTTATTAATTTCTTTCTTTATTATTAAAAATTCTAAGCTTATTTCAATATTTATTTGCTTAGAATTACAAATTCTAAACTTACTTCAGTATTAATTAATCTATTTTTATTATTATTTATCATTATTATTATTAATTATTTATTTATTAATTAGAATGAAAAATCCAAACTTACTTCAATACTTTTTAAGTTCTTTCTTTGTTATTAAAAATTCTAAACTTACTTCAATATTTGTTTATTTATTTGTGTAGAATTATAAATTATAAACTTACTTCAATATTTATTTATTTTATTCTTTGTTATGCAAAATAATAAACTTACTACAATATTTTTTTTCTTTGTTATGAAAAATAATAAACTTACTACAATATTTTTTTTCTTTGTTATTAAAAATTCTAAACTTACTTCAATATTTGTTTATTTATTTGTGCAGAATTATAAATTATAAACTTACTTCAATATTTATTTATTTTATTCTTTGTTATGAAAAATAATAAACTTACTACAATATTTTTTTTTCTTTGTTATGAAAAATAATAAACTTAACACATTGTTTTTTATTTAAAAAAATTAAAAATTTATTTATTTGTTATTGAAAAACCCTAAAATAACTTGAACCAAACACTGACTTTTAGAACATTGTCGGCTTTATGACAATAGTTCGTCAGGCCTTAAGCGATTAAAATATTGAAGCATTTATTTACCATTCATTGATATGTTAATGAATTTTATTAAAAAATGAAAACTGAATTATAATGACCACATTATATTATATTATGTTACATTGTACTACATTATGTTATGTTACATTATTTTATGTTATAGTCCGTTATATTATATTATACTACATTATATTACATTATGTTATAGTATACTATATTACGTCAGCCTATATCACTTCACATAACCCACGATATTTTACTGTAGTATGTTTTATTATGTTACAACCTAGTTTATTGAATGTAACTGTATTATGTTAATTTGCATTGCATTATACTGTACTCAAATATTTTACATTATATTGCAAAATGTTGTATTATTGTAGTATTGTAACATTATTTAGTGTAAATATTAAATAATTATTTTTTATAATAAAATCATCATAAAACCTTAGAAGTTCTTTCTCATAATTTCCTTTTTTTGTGGACTCAACGAACTTCTATAACCCTAACATTCAAATATATTAAATCTTATTTACGACATCTCTGTTGTTGTTAGTATTACTATAATACTATTATTGTTTTTAATGTTATTACTGGTGATACTAATCTCACTGCAATTATTATTTATATTATGGTTTGTTACTACTTTTATTAATATTGTTTTTACTGTCATCATTATTATTTTTATTGTTATATTATTGTTATTATTAACTGATATTGCTATGATATTTGTCATTTTTATTATTATTATTATTTACTAATATTGCGGTTATTATATAACAACTGATATTTCTGTGTATTTCTGATTGTTATTGTTGTTATTAATACTGATATTATTGCTTTACAAAAACTGATATTATTATGATATTTGTCATTATTGATTTTTATCAGAATCTCATAAAGAGTTTTTCCAACATTTTATCAATGCAAAACAAAGACAAATGAATTGCATTGACTACCGCGTTTATATAGCGCAAACCCAGTAGGCAACCAACGTCGTTTCAACCATTGTTTGAGAGTTGAATTGAGGTTTGTTAAGTAACAAACCCAATATAAACAGTATTAAAACGTTGCAATTTTCAAAACCTTTGTCATTGGAATTAGTATGGAAGCAACTTTGTACTCTAACGAAGTTGAATACAACGTTGTATGAACATTTTTAAAACAATGTTGTTTTAACTTTAACGTTTGTTGATCTATGGTTACATAAACGACGTTAAAGAAACGTTGAGTACAGGTTTGTTTTGGAATAGTTATAAACAGACGTTTCATAAACATTAAGCAGTGGTTAGTTGAAACAACGTTGTTTAAAAAATGTTCATATAGTGTTGTATTGAAGTTGGTTAGAGTAAAATATGTATAGAAAGTTGTTATAACGTTTAAACAACGTTATCAGATGTTGATACAACGTTGGCTCCAATACTAATTCCAATGACAAAGGTTTTACAAAATACAACGTTGTATAAATGTTAGAAGATTTTAAAATGGCAGTTGTTATGTTTTATAAGCAATACCAAATTATCATTGAATTAAAATTGCGAAACCAAACATCTTTGTTTCTGAATACAAGACACTATCATGGTATCATGTTCCATGCTAGTTTATTAACAAAGGTTTTCCGATGTACGATTCGAGTTGTAAGCAAATTAATGTATTCCTTATGATATTATTTAAGCTATGGAAGTGATGTAAATGCAAATTTTCGTTAAAATTTGTTAAAACCCGACGGTTTTAGAGTAAATATAAACATAGTATTTCAAAACGAATAATTATAAAGAACGTTACAATCAAGCTATCAAAATACCTATAAATAATTGTTGTCAGTTGACGACAAAAATAATAGATTGAATAAAATATTGTTCATGAATTTTACTCAAAATGCTTTACTAATCGCATATATAATTGTTCAGTGTCCAAAGTGACTAAATTGGCATAGCATTTAGAATTATTTTAAACGATAATTGTGATGTAATTCAATCCATATGACAGCAGTTACTCGTGCATCAATAAAAAGACTCTCCCCATATCAATAATTACATCGTGTCACGTGATTGAAATCTAATTACCCTTTAATTGCAAGGGACTTACCAATGAGTTAACCCATCAGTGCCAATAGATCCGTATTAGTCTCATACAACAAGGGTGATTTTCAATACTAACTTGATGAAATTTCATCCTGAATGCAAAACGTAATCAAGATTTAAATAGTTAATGATGAGGCAACAATTATTACGAGTCTTTATATTTGGATTAAAAATTTATTTAGAGTTTTAATCAATTCGCATTTTAATTTAAATTGTCGACTCGATTGAAAGAACCTATTAATGTTTTTGAATATACATTTCATTTAAAGTGCACACCCGATTCTATGTTCCTCAACCGCTGCTTTTAACTTTCTAAAATCTAATTAATTGAAGAATGGAATCCCTTAAACTATCATTAAAAATAACTTTATTATACAAGGTTAAATTATCACTAAAATAATTGTATTATATGCGGTTAAATTATCATAAAACATAACTTTATTATACAAGGTTATTAAAAGTAACTTTATTATACAAGGTTAAATTATTATTAGAAGTAACTTTATTATATACGGTTAAATTATCATTAAAATTGACCTTATTATATAAAGTTAAATTATCATTAAAAATAATCTTATTATATAAGTTTAAATTATTATTAAAAGTAACTTTATTATATACGGTTGAAAAATAATTTGTTGAAACAACTACTAAATGAATTGATCAAATGAATTGAATAAGTGTTTTGTAATATTCGAATGGTGATACATAAATTAATTGAAAGTGTCGATAAAAAATATGTATTAAAGTTAAAACATTTTTTTCCAATGGATGTTCTAATTTTAAATCATAGCAATTGTTTTGGCTCTAATACAAAAATTGTTGAATGAACAAAGATAAGATCAAAACATACGTAAATACAAATAAATGATTGCCTAAATAGTTTTTTAACTTGTTCATCAAAAGATATTATTAATTTGTTTTCAAATATTTTGTTTAATTGATGTGCGGAAGCTTTGAAATAAAAACAAATGTTTTATACATTAAAAAACATGAAATATTTTTATATGAAAACTATATTCTATGAATAAATAATAAGAACTTGTAGACTTTTGTTCTTTGAAAAAAAACTCAAACACAGAGTAGACAGGATTTTATTAATTAAACAAATACAATATGACCATTTGTTGACTTTTGTTTATTGAAATACCTCAGAGACTGGGTAGGCAGAATGTTATGAAACTCAGAAAAGAGAACAAATATCGAGGACGGTTTCTCTGCTTAGTAACTTGAATGGTGAAAATGCAATAAATTCTCCATCGCTGAGAGGTTCAACTGCATAAGTCAACAATATTTATGACTTCCTTGGACAAAACTTAAAACTTTTCACTATCTCTATTTTTCTGTTTCTAAATTCATCAAACTTTTGTAACTCTTTGCTTTTCAATATATATTTATGGAGTTGCAGTCTCTTACCTACAAAATCACTGTTATTAGACTTATTGAATTTTCCTGGGAATACTATTGGTGGACCTTTTATTAAAGTTTGAATTTCTGTTTGATTGACTTTAACTAAATTTATAAGTTTGTTATTGCATTTATTTTATTTATCTAACTTTCATGAAGTTGCCAATATAGCCTCGCGCGGCCCCAGCTTATTTAATTGTTGTTAATACCAAATAGTTTCGATGTTAGGGAAATAGTTTTTATTTCATAGAACTAGAAAGACATTTTATTTCTATTATGTCTAAAGTTATAACTTTTTATTAATCCTTTAACAAGACTGATCTATCCTTGCATAGGGTTTTCAACGCATTATAACTAACATTGGAGTCAACCATTATTTTATGCAACGTATTCTCCCTTCAATTACTAAAAAAATCTATAGAAAATACTTTTTTTAATAAAGTTCTAATATAATAAAAAGTTATATTTAGCGCATTGCAGAATACATTTGGGTTTATTCTACTTTTACATTCCAGTTTTGTTTTTATTTTATTTTATATGCAAAAAGATTTCTTCTTCATTAAATATTATTTTGTTTTGAAGTTTAAAACATTGTATTTGATAAACTTCATTATAATACCACCCTGTTTGAATTTAAAATTACATTGTTTCTTGTAAATATAATTGAAGAATGAACAATACTAAAATATTGCAAAATTTCCCAAAAATGTTTAGAATCAAAACCTAATTGTATCATTTATGCATAGTCAACGGCCTTGGCCGCGTTGAAACACCGCTTCCCGTATGATCAGCGATTTAAGCAACGTTGAGTCTGGTTAGTACTTGGATGGGTGACCGTTTGGGAACACCAGATGCTGTTGGGGACAGCGCTCTTTGCCATTGTAGCTAATGTGCTGTATAATATTCTATAATAAAAGAAAAAAATTATTTATGCATTTTAGCGCCGCCGTTCTATGAGTTACTCTTGATTTTGGTAGTTGTTAATGTTAGGGATTCATCAACTTCTAATTTTTTGTTTTTAGTCTTAGAGGAATGATCGTTTATCATAAATGAAAGATATGCATTGGAAATAACTTTTTTTTCTGAAACTTCGATTTAATGGAATGACTAAGATGTTATGGTGTTTAAGGGTTTTACAGCAATTATTGTAGATGTATCCGCTATAATCCCATATGATGTACAATAGGTTGTTTTTTTATACTAGCTTCTTCCTATAGAGCATAATTAAAAACAATCTATCAAAATTATGTTTTTAATTAAAAAAATTGTTTCGCTTTCATTTGGAAAAGAAGTGATTTTGACAAGAAAAAAAGGTGTTTATTTTGTAAAATTAAATTATGTTGTGGGTTGATGTAAAAAGAACATGACAACTTCTATATTACCTTAATTAACTTTATCTGCCATTATTTTCTTTTAACTTTCCCTAATGGATTTTTTCATATTTATTCCATTAATGAGTTATTTTCAAAATATACTACATGTTAATGGATGTTACTTACATCTCATTAGTAAACACGAGTTTTAATGAAAATTTATAACTAAACCCAAAATAAATGTGTTACATACAAAAAATTAAGTTTTATTTAATGAATAGTAATAATAAAAATAACAATACATATAATAACAAGAACAGTAAAAATAACAATAACAAGAACAATATTACAAATAATAACGCTTAGCAATAATAATACCACCTAACAATAATAACAATAATAATAACGATAACAATAATAATAATAATAATAACAATAACAATAATAATAACAATGATAAT
>JARUHE010318333.1:0-11581 GCA_031471125.1 Archaeomysis grebnitzkii | reverse complement strand
TAATAAATAATAAATAATAAATAATAAATAATAAATAATAAATAATAAATAATAAATAATAAATAATAAATAATATATAATATATAATATATAATAAATAATATATAATATAGAATAAATAATAAATAATAAACAATGAATAATAAGCAATCAACTAAACAATAAATGGAAATACAAACATGTTGGAACAAATAATAAACAATAAATAATAAATAATAAACAATAAATAATCAACTAAATAATAATAAATAGAAATACAAACATGTTGGAACAAATAATAAACAATAAATAATAAATAACAAAAAATAAATTAATCAACTAAATGATAATAAATGGAAATACAAACATGTTGGAATTAAAAAGTCCCGATTAAGGTTCCTATAACTGGACAGTTACTAATACTAGTAAACATTTAAAAATTAATAAATTTTAAATCTTTTATTTTGATATTTAATATACAAAATACAATTTGTTGTAGCAAGATAATTTAAGTTGTAGTGAATTCAACAACAGTTTAAACCACTAAAATAACATAATCAAGAATCAACATTTGTTTCTTTTAATCTAATTTTTTTATGTAAATAAAATTTAACCAAATGATATTTAGCATTTCATTAAATATAATTAAGTGTACATATAATTATTGTGTTAGATGAAGATAAGTATTATTATAATGAGTATTATTTTGGTACTTAATATTTCACAACTTCAGTGTCAAAGAACATATTTTTTTATATCATCAAACTTATTTAAGACATATATGAAACTGATAGTATGGATTTGCAATGCATATTTCGGACTTTATATATAGAACAAATGTTGCCTTTTTATTGTGAATTGTGGTGAACAGTTTTAATTTTGAGACGGAATTGGAAGAGTGTTTCATTTTCCTTTCCTTCAAATACTTGTCCAAGTTTTAAAAAATGCAGTCATTATAAGAATATTTAGTTCCCTTTAAATGTAAATGTTGTTATTTTATTGGTATGTCATGTTTCGGTAGTTTACTGTCAGCTGTATCTTTGGATACTTGAAAGAAATGGTTTGGAAATACAAAATAAGGAAACTTTATATCTTGATAATTATTTGATTTTAACAATGAATTAAGTCTTATGAGTATTTTAATGTCGGAGGATACGCTGGATAGTCTCTGGCGCTGGTTCAATTTGCGTAGTTGATGTAAACAATGATGACACCGAATCACAAGCTGGTTGTTGTTTTTTCCAAATTTCTTACTTACATAGTACGTTGAATATTTACCTCTTTTCATTACCTACTTATATTTCTTACCTAGTGTGCTTACTTTACCTACAGTTTGCCTAGTGAAAGAGCCAAAATGTGACCTCTACTCATAAAAGAAAAACCTAAAGTAGACTGTTCACTTAACTTTACTTAGCATTACTAATAACTTCCGTTCGACGGTTTTGCTTAAATCTGGTTTCTTATTTGCATCATAGAGAAACCAATTGTACAAATTATTTCTGTAGGAAGCATGAAAATAAAATTTTAAAGGTTATAAATGTAAGAATAATTAAAAATGTTAATCGTAAAAAAATTGCTTAGCTTGTATAATCGGTGACACTAAATTGCATGGAAAATAGATTCATTAAACGTTTTTTTTTGATAAATTTTAACATTACATTAAACGCGCATGAGGGAGTGTTGTTCCTAATGGGGGTGGAGGAAATATATGATTTATTGAAAAACAAATTATTGATCAAGTATTTTATGTTAACGTTAAAGCTACTTAATAATAGCATTGTTATTAATTATTTTTATAATTTTTCTTCATTGTGACAACAATATACTCTACTAAGATATGACAACCAACGTTAAAAAAACAATCCATAGATAATTTTCTTTGTATTATCTATTTAGGAAAACTGTTTACGTAGTTGCTATAACAAAATGTATTGGTTCGTATCTCCAGTACTACAATAATAAACATTTACTGGAGTGAGGAAGACATTATTAAATTTTGTAGATTTTTATATGAAACTAAGTGGTTGTTTTTATCAAACTTGTTACTCTCGTTAACACACTTTTTTAAAAACGTTTGCTGTTTATTATATAGTTTATATAGTAAGCTTGGCTGCTCTATCATACCATTTGATTCTCGTTTTTGGGGTTGAACATTTTGGTGTGGCCCCTCCATAAAATTTTGTTTAGCCCTTTATCAGCAAAAATATTATCTCAGAGCTAAACTATATTTTACCTTGATACTTTACTAGGATAATAAAAGACAATTTATTATATTTATTTTATTTTTAAAAAGTGAACGTCTACGAGCATTTTTAAGGCAAACTCGTGAATTTATCATGAAAGCACAGTTTCTCTATAAAATCACTGTCAATGCTCATCCGATAAAGTAGACTGACCCACTGCTGTCCCAAAAAACTTCTAAGCTCATATTTCATTATTTTTAATTCAGAAATGGAGCGGTCTCCACAACAGTTGAAAGTGGTCATCGATATGTAGATCCTTAAAGCATTTTGGACATTAGAGAGACTTTGAGTGCATTTCTTTTTATTTAACAACTGTAGCATTTTTAACTCGGGACTTGTCTTTTTGTTATAGCTTTTCTGTTCTTGAGCACTGACACCTACAACCTTGATCAGTTCTGAAAATTGAAGTAACTCTGCAGAAAAACAGTCCTCAAAATCATTGACATAATCTTTCATCAAATTCTTAGCAGGTGTTTTTATGTCATCACTGTTCAGCTTATTTAAAGTGTAACGAAATCCAAACTTATCTGTAACTCTATGACTTCACAGGAATTAATGTGAAGGCAATTCTAAGCTGCTGCCCTCAGCCATATGGTGTTCGTTCTTCAAACCATATGAACAATGAAGCCTTATCCAATTGTACTGTTTTTTTCCTGATGGGTCTTCGTAAAATTGTTTCTTTTTCTTACTTCACTCTTTGAAGTGCCCTCGTACTCCTAGAGATGAGACTTCATCAATCCTTCCTTTTCATAAATTTCAAATTCAGAGCGCTGAATATAGACAATCTCAAGGATAGGTATCAACAAAGGAACTGCTGAATTCAAAGGCAGTCGATTTTCCTGAAGGGAGAAATTAGTTTTATGAAATCTCTGGAAAGTTGTATACCATAGTTCAAGCAAGATTTCGCTTTCATGCTCCTTCAGTTGATCTATAAGACTTTCGGCTTCATCTCTGCTGTCTTGGGGTTGGTTTTCATTCATTGTAAGTTCTTCCAGCGCTGATATATGTCTAGGGTATCCGTTGTTTACAGCTTTCACGGCATTATGTCGGACCAACTATCTTGTGTCAGACAAGGCCTTGATGAGAGGTAATCCTGTCTTCGGTGTACATGCCAACGATGGGTACATGGATCAAGCCAAGCATAAAGACTTTGCAATAAACCAAAAAATCTGGTTGCAGCTGGACAACTTTCTGCTGCACATTGTTCCACCAAGTTGAGAGAATATGACGTGGAGGGTACGTGATGAGCAATACTGCATTCCTCACGAAGGATAGCATGAATGCCATTATATTTATCGTTTATGTTACTTCCCTGCAAACTTTTTGGGCCAAAAAATGGATGAAACCCAAAATCATGAAGCGGAGACTATATCAATTGAGCCCCAGGAAGTTGGGTTTAATGTGGAGTTTGAAGTGTTCGTGCTTGCATTTTATTTTACATTATATAGTTTTTTTATAGTTAATTTATTTTCTTAATGTACCTTATATTAGTAGTTCCTTATATAATTATTAATAAAATGTAAATAACTTTTAGCTTATATTCTAGCCAATAGTTTAGTACACGTTTTAAAAGTGTCATACACATCAACTACCTACGATAACTATAATAATATACAAATTAGATAGAGATGTTGTAGCTAGACTTAATTTCTCAAACATTCTACTTTATATAACTTAGATAAGTTATAATAGCTAACAAGGTATGAATGCAGTTATCCTTATGGTGTTACAACTAATGGAGATAATTACATAAGATCACGCCAAAATGATGTGCAATAAAAGTATACTTTTCGTATACTTTTTTCTATCCATTTACTAGTCAAAAAACGTACACTTTACGGCCCAAAACTTAATATTCTAAAAGTGATTTATACATATTTCAAAAGCAGAGATGACGCTGACTTTTGTATTTCCTGTTCCATTATGGGGTACCCATTAATTATAGAGTACATATGATCTTGTTAAATTACAAGAAAAAAACGTACAAACCGTATACTTTTCGTGCAATTGTTAAGTACACTTTTTTCATTCCAAAATTGTACTAATATCAGTCAGATCCATATAATCTAATATTTATAAATAATGAATTTTCTTTTAATATTAGAACTACTGTTATAAAAAAAATACATTTAATTTATAAAATCATGGCTTTTAAAATTATCTTACAGAATCGTTCCAAACCGGTCCAAGAAAGTGCAGTTTTTGGCTGAACGATGTTTGCAGGATTGCATTGTTGTAAACCTGACCACTACAGTCTTTCATTCATATGTCATTTTCTTCTAAGAACTGAGGTTTGGTATGGTCAATTAGTGTTCCGGTGTGAGAAAACATTGTTAAAATTTCAAAAATAGTTCAACAGGACCTGACCTTAGACATAGCAGAAAGTCACTGTCAGCTTATCGACACGCATGATATCTGGAGTCTACAGATATTGAATAGTGTTTTGTCATTTTAATTTTATCAACGATAGCAGATAAAACTGTTTTGCTCATGAGTTCAATGATCTCTTCACAGATAGTTGAAGACAAGTACGAAGTGTGTCCAATTTCCTTGTTGGCGTGGTTACTGATAGGATAAGAAAAAAGTATACCATGCTCAAACAGAAGCTCCATTATTCCAAGGTAGTATCGGTTGCTTGTTCATTTCTTCCATGAAATACAAGACCACAGCTATAAAGAAATTTCACAACACTTCAAACTCGGCGAGGCATTTATTACCAATACTAACGTTCAGTCTCATGTTGCCTCGCCAGATCAAGGTCTACCTGACTTGATTGTTGGTGTTGTTGCTATTTTCGTTGGCGCGGTGTATGATTTGTGGACTCTAACAAAATTAATTCACAGAAAGGTTTGCTTAATGAAATAAAGATCATAACATTCTACACTAATGTTACTAAAGATTTTTTTCTGTGAAATAAATATTTCTTTAATAAAATAAACTTTTTATAAGGACTTTGTGAGCTCTGACATTATTTCATTAAATTCATAGTTAACCGAGATTTTTATTTGAAGGTTTAGGAAAAGTTGTATTTAAAATAAAGGGAAGAACTGAGGTTTAAGACGGAATAACCTAAGGGTGTTTTTCCTAAAATGTATCTTTCTTTAAATAATAGACATTGTATGACTTTGTGAACTCTACCAATTCATAATTAAACTCTTGGTTAACCGAGATTTTGATTTAAAGGTATAGGAAAAAGTTCATTTAGAACAAATGATAGAACTGGAGATTTAATGTAGCATGACCTAGGGGCGATTTTTTTCATAAAATATCTTTTGTTAAGTAAGTAGACATTTGTATGACTTTGTGGGCTTATTTAAGTTTATATTCATGTCTCTTCTTTATGGTGTTGTATGTGGATTAATTACAAATTTTATTATTATTCCTTACTTAACAGATTAATATTTTATTACATATAGGAGACTGTCAAGAGAAATGGTAAGCATTGTTAGCTATTCATTCAATGTAAACAAATCGACATTACCATACAGGTATGAGGATTTTTTTAAAACGATTAGCATTCTTAACAAGTCAGGGATATTTCCCTATTTATAGTAAATTGAAGAATAAATAAGGACTTTTATTTGTAGGTGTAAGGAAAAACTTAAAGAAAATTTGAAAACTTTTACTTAGAACAAACAAGAGAACTACCAATTTAATTGTAGACATTACTTATTTTCTTAAAAATATTTTTTTAGTATCGACCTTTTTTAATCAAACACTAACCCTACAGCGCTAATATTTCCATTCAATAGGCTAAGTAAAACAAATTTAATTTAGATAGAATTTGAATATACAGACACACTTTTAATGCGTAGCAATTACTCTGACTTGTTTTAATTAATAACTAAAATTAGCCTATATGAAAGTTATGCGTTTTTTTTCATTGATACTTTTTATAATTCTTTATTATTTTTTTTAAAAATTTGACGCCCCTAAAAGTTGGAGGTACTGGGCTTTAGCCACGTCAGCCCGCCTCCATAAATCCGCCACTGATCAATTTAGTGATCAATTGGTAGGGATAGGAATGATGACACATGATGGGTATTACTGTTGATATCCTGCTTCTTTAGAAGTAGGATAGGTTGTTGATATCCTTCTTCTTTAATAATAAGATGAGTTGTTGATATTCTCCTTCTTTAATTATAGAATAGGTTGTTGGTATCCTTCTTATTTAACAATAGGATGGGTTGTTGATACCCTTCTTTTTTAATAATTGGGTAGGTTGTTGATACCCTTCTTCTTTAATAACAGGGTGGGTTGGTTAAGGATTGTTATTACTGTTGATATCTTTCTTCTTTATTAATAGGATGGATTTGTTAAGGATTGTTATTACTGTTAATATTCTGCTTCTTTATTAATAGGATAGGTTGTTGATATCCTTCTTCTTTAATAACAGGATTGGTTTGTTAAAGATTGTTATTACTGTTGATAGCATTGTTCTTTAATACTAGAATGGGTTGTTAAGGAACCATAGCATGTATGTTCCATTCAATGTACTGGAGGATAATTTAAAAAAAAACTGATACTAATTTTTAAAATAACCTTTAAAAAATATAAAAACTGAATATAGATAAACTAAATATAGTTATCATAATAGTATGGTTGAAGTTTAATGATGGTAATTGAATGGAAATTCCTGTTGCATTTTTTTGTTAAAAAATTTACCATTTTAAAACGTTGCCAATTGTCTGTTTTACTGATCGGATGATTATGAAAAAATTATAAGCAGTTGCAAGACGTGATAATAAAAACACTTCTTACTACATGTTTATGTTATGATCAAGTTTTTTGATCTTTATATTGCTATTATTAACATAATTATTTTCAGAAGCAGCTGCCACATAAAATGTTATAAACAACAATTACTGACAATAACAATTATTATAATTGTAGAAACAATAAATAACTGTTTTCACAATAAGGTCACTTAAGACCTAAGCTTTATAAAAAAGATAATATTCATTGTTAAAAGTAAAAATAAAATGATAATAAATATCTATTGTAAAACATTTCAATAAAAACCAAAGCAAATTCATCATTTTACTTAACTAAAAATTAAAAATTCGGATTTTTGGCAGTGTTCATTTTTTGACAAACTTCTGATGCACGAATTAACGCTTTGCTCACCAATCAAAATATAGAAAATACTTAAAATAAAAAAAAAAATAAAACATACAAATGTTTTATATTAAATTTTGTTAAAAAATTATCAAAATACTAAGAAAATACTTTTGTCTAACGTTTATGTAATAAAAAAGTTAATACACAAACATATATAATAAAAAAATGCTCTCTTTCTTTCATTTTGCTTTGATTTTTTGTTTTTGTTCATTTTAATTATTTTTGTAAAATTAATTTTCAATTAAAATCTATTTTTATTCTTTATTTTTTATTTCAGTTTCATCATTTTAATGAAAATATTTCAAATGATAAAATTTCCAATACATTAATAAACGTTTTTTATTTATCTAAGTAAGTACCGCTTATTTATCTTATTTATTTATTATAATTATTTATTATTTATCTTATTTGTTTATTATAACTATTTATTATTTATCTTATTTGTTTGTTATGAATATTTTTAGTACATATGCTATTAACTTTGGTTTTATATATTTTTCATATTTTTCCTCTTAAAATTTATATTTTGTTTTACTTATATTATTAAAATTGGTTTGTCATTAATATTATATACTTATATTGTTTCAATAACATCTTTAACCTTTTTTTTATTGTTATATTTCATATATTGTTGCTCTTTGTTTTGACTTTTTATGTTATTAAAATTGGTTTATCATTAGTATTATTTATATTGTTTTAATAATATTGTTAACTTTTTTTTATTATTATTTTTCATATATTTTTGCTTTTTGTTTTGTCTATTTATGTTATCAAAATTGGTT
The DNA here is from genome assembly GCA_031471125.1 of Archaeomysis grebnitzkii. Classification (NCBI taxonomy): domain Eukaryota; kingdom Metazoa; phylum Arthropoda; class Malacostraca; order Mysida; family Mysidae; genus Archaeomysis; species Archaeomysis grebnitzkii. Next base: position 3,456 of record JARUHE010318333.1, on the reverse strand, counting down.
TATTATTAGCTGTATTATTTATATTTTTTTAATTATATCTTTAACGCTGTTTTATTATTTTATATTGTGTTGTTTTTGTTTTTTTTATGTTCTTAAAAATGTTTTATCATTAGTATTATTTATATTGTTTTAATAATATATTTAACATTTTTTTTATTATTGTTTTTTATATAGTGTTGCTTTTTGTTTTGTCTATTTATATTATTAAAATTTGTTTATCATTATTATTATTTATATTGATTTAATAATATCTTTAACATTTTTATTATTATATTTTATGTATTGTTATTTTGTATTTTGTTTTATTTATGTTGTTAACATTAGGTTTTAATATAATTTTAATTTTATAACATTTTTTTAATAATATATTTTATGAATTGTTGGTTTTTGTTAATTTAACGTGTTTTGTTAGAATAAAGCTAGATCTATTATGAAAATATATTTCTTTACAGAAGTATTTGATTGATAAAGATACAAATTAATTAGAGATACAAATATATTATTTTTATTTTATTTTTATTTTCACAAACTTGTTTTTACATTGATATTTTGAGTCGCCATTTTTTGTGAATGTTGTAAGCAGTGCTAGCATGACTAGGGACATACTGAAGCTTGTGTAGTATTTAAAATTTAACTTGTGCTTTATAATAATAACCAAGCAAAAGGTATAGCTTTTATACATCATCGACACTATTCAATGAATATATTTAAGCCTTATTAGTATTATCCACATCAAGTAATGTGTTCCCTTAGGCTATGTGACCGGCATGTGACGCTTCTTTCTATGACGGGACAAGCTTAGCACATAATACCATAAGGTAAGACAGCCACGTTCAACCTTCCAATGTATAGCTTGAAGCGGATTCGAATCGATTAAATGAGATTTGATTACATTAACCTTCACACAATTTACCTCTCTACTAGGCCAGGGTGCTAAAATATATTTTTACATTTTAAAAAGGACGTGTGTTTTAGATCGATTTTAAGTTTTTTTTTGCAGAAAAACGCCACTTTGGGCTATTTTTTAGGTTAAAGAGGACGAAAAAAAATTTGGAAAGTAAAAAATCTTTGTTTTTAGCACTATGTACTATGCCATATATTGTGAGGTGAATTATTATTATCATTATTATTTTTGATGGCCTGTAGAATGGTCTACTATAATTGACAACACTTTATTTCCATCATGGCTAGTCTAGATCACTCTGCGGCTGCTACTATTTCTATGAATATTATTATTGGTTCTGCTAACAATACTCCTGATAGTACTGCTATTACTACTTCTATTACTGTTACTAGCCTGTATCTTATTACTATAGTTGATGTTACTACCTGCAACGACATTTCTTTATGTTGATATTAACATTATCAACCATTATCACCATTACTACGGTTACAACTTTCATTATTCGTATTATTAGTATTATTGTATTATTATTTTGTTATCATTATTTACAGTATCATTAAATGACAAACCTTTGAAAGCGTTGAAGAATGAAGATAAAGTAAAGAAGAGATGGATGGAGAAGGAAAGAGTAGAGAGAAACATTGAGAACATATTTAAATAAAAAGTAATACAATGATAAATAAATGAGAAAGAAGAGATGGGAGAAAGTATGAAGAAATAGGAAGATGAAATGGAAACGAAAGAGAAATGAAGATAAAGAAGAATTTAAAGGAAGACAGTAAGAGGTAAAGGAGAAAAAAATAAAAATAAACAAGAAGCAGCAAACAATAAAGGGAATAAAATAAAGCGAAATATGAAATGAAAAGACAATGAGGAAAAGAAGAAGAAAAAAGAAAGTTAAAGGATGAAGATAAAGAGAGAAAGAAGAGAAATAAAGAGAGGAACGAAAGAGAAAGAGAATAGGAAGGAGGAAAAATAATGCAATCGGGCGGCTGATTTTCTGGTCTATTAGGCGGCGTTTCATCAACGCTTGAGAGAGTGAAGAGGCAGACATTCGCCCAAGGTTTTGTTTGTTTTTTTTTGTTTTTTCTGTTTTTTTTTGTTTTGTTTATTTTTCTGTTTTGTTTGTTTTTTTGCTTTTTTTTGTTTTGTTTTGTTTTGTTTTGTTTTTTGTTTTTCTTACAAAAATATTCTTTGTTGAAATAAATGAAATTAAACTCTTTTTTGATGCAAAATAGGTTTAGATAATTTGTTATTTATCTTACATAAAAATTAATACAAAGAAAAAAATAAGAGAGACATATATACTTAAGTTTTTGTAAGATTTTCTCAGTAAAAGCATAATGAACAAAGTATATTAAAAGTTTTTGTATCATAAAAAACATGAATAGATACAAATAAAAGAGTTATAAAGTAAAACTGAGAGATCCATTGAACCATATTTAAATCTAATTGTAGATGATACTCATATCTTTGAAGCCTGTTACGTTTTTGGTTTGCTTATGCCTTAGTGTTTGATAATGAGAATGTTTATTTAACCGTTAATACCTACAATATATACAAAATAAAAAATACACAAAATAAATGAAAAACACAACATATACAAAAAATAAACAAAATACACAACATGTACAAAATTATATAAAATATACAACATATACAAAAAAATAGACAACATATACAAAATATACAACTTATACAAAGCATACAAAATATAAAACATATAAAATATACAAAATATAAAAAAATTACATAAAACATGCAAAATATACAACATATACAAATATATAGAATATACAAATATACAAAATATACAACATATACAAAATATACAACTTATACAAAGCATACAAAATATAAAACATATATAAAATATACAAAATATAAAAAAATTACATAAAAAATGCAAGATATACAACATATACAAATATATAGAATATACAAATATATAAAATATACAACATATACAAAATATACAATAAATATTAAAAATACATTTTGGGATGGTCTATATTGAGTCAAAATTGACTTGTGAATGCCACCCCCTTAGAAGTGGTCTTCCAAGTTGGTCTCAGCTAAAAATCTGATCCGAACATCACGTAGTCCTGAAAATAGAGTTGTTTCAAGATGTTTTTAAGGAATCTTATAAAACCATTCACCAACGTACGTTCTTATAAAGTTTGTCTAAAATTTGTATTGTATGTACCTCCCAACAAACAATCGTATTAGGTTTGTCACAAACTTATATTTAATACACCTTACAGCAAAGGTTCACATTAACTTTTTCAAAAACTTGTGGTGTATGCACCTTATATTAAACGTTTGTAATAAGTTCGGGGCAAACTTGCGTCGTATGTACCATATAAGAAACTTTTGTATTAAGTTTGTCACTTAATAGTAGGATCGTTTTGAAATCGATGAATGATTTTATAAGGTTCATTAAACACTTAAAATATCTTGAAACAAAACCATAAGTACATACACACACATACACACACACACACACACACACACACACACACACACACACACACACACACACACACACACAC
>JARUHE010318322.1:0-11582 GCA_031471125.1 Archaeomysis grebnitzkii | reverse complement strand
GTTTAGACCTAAGAAGCTACTTTAAACAAAAAATTTTAATTTTTAATGTTTTATTCTAATTGTAGTCTCGAAAGGGTGAAGTTAATTTTTGCTTTATTGTGACCCACCAAACAAAACTTAACCTAAATTTGCTCCTCAAATGGTTTTCGGTGGCCATAAAACACTATTTGAGGAGCAATCTTTATGCATCTAATAGTAACTAAACGTATGTCGTATGATTTGCAATATAATTTATATATATATTTGTAATTACTTTAATGTTGTATCTATTTCAACAATTTGTTGCCTAATGGACATATTTCATCATATTACAATTTTAATAAATGCTATTTTTGGTTATTGAAAAAATGCAAAATTGTGTTGGTGTCAGAAAGATTAACTTTTTTTTTTGAAAATTATTGTTTCGGAGTAACAGGGTGGCAGAAACTATAGATTTCTTGTTAGAATCCATCAACTCAACAATTTACAAGTTGAACTCCAATTGCAGGGCAGGGGGATAAAATATTTTTCATTTTAAAGAGGACGTTCGTTTTTATTTGGTTTCGATTGTTTTTAAGTTTTTATTGCAGAAAAAGGCCACTTTGAGCTAATTTTTTTGTTTCTTATTTCCTCCTCTTATCTCCTCATCTTCTTCTTTCCTCTTCTTCTTTCCTCTTCTTCTTTCCTCCTCTTCTTTCCTCCTCTCCTTTCCTCCTCTTTTTTCCTCCTCGTCTTTCCTCTTCTTTCCTCCTCTTCTTTCCTCTTCTTTCCTCCTCTTCTTTCCTCCTCTTCTTTCCTCCTCTTCTTTCCTCCTCTTCTTTCCTCCTCTTCTTTCCTCCTTTTCTTTCCTCCTTTTCTTTCTTCCTCCTTTTCTTTCCTACTTTTCTTTCCTCCTTTTGTTCCCTCCTCTTCTTTCCTAACCTTCTTTCCTCCTCTTCTTTCCTCCTCTTCTTTCCTCCTCTTCTTTCCTCCTCTTCTTTCCTCCTATTCTTTCATCCTTTTCTTTCCTCCTTTTCTTTCCTCTTTTTCTTTCCTCTTTTTCTTTCCTCCTCTTCTTTCATCCTCTTGTTTCCTCTTCTTATTTCCTTCTCTTCTTCTTTTTTCCTTTTCTTTTTTATTTATATTTTGCTATTACTCCCTTTCTCTCAAAATATTATGTTTCCCTAGTGTAAGAAAACAAAATAATAATAAGTACTCTGACAAAATAGGTTCTGTTATCAATAAATAATACAAAATTTAATTGATGTATCGAGCTTAAATAAGAATAATCAGTTTAATCATTTCAATGGGAATCTTTTGAAGTTGTAATTGATGTCTATTGAAAATGTAGTTTTTTTGAGGCTCCAAAGTTTTTAGGTTCGATGTTAAGTCTCCTTTTTAAGATGGAATTTCATCTGCTTTGATTATACTTAAACTTTCTTTTTATTGACGTTTCGTTTTATGCAACAGATCAATTTTTGCAGATTTCTACTGAATGGAATTTCAAGATGACTTGTCTCAGTCGGCGGATTACAGGAGCTTCCGATGCAATGTTCCTCTCAAGAGAATTTGTGTTGATTCGGACCCCACAAAAGTAAAAAAACGTTCAATCTTTAAATAATTAATTAGTTAGAATCAAATAATTTTATATGTAAGTGACAATCGAAATAAAGTTGTAGTCATTAGTTGTCCAATTGACAGATCTACAAAAATAAATCCATTCAATTAGCTATAAATTTTTAAATAACAAAAAATATTTATACCGATAGAGTTTTTGCTTCACAAACAAAGAACAACTTTTTATAATAAGCTCAATTGGTTTTTTCTTTGAAATATCCATCAATGACCAGATTCCATAGAGAACCCAAATATCACTCGCTAAAAAGTTGAAATTGTAGGAATCTTTGTTAAAAGGTTCAAATGTCATGGAGATGGTTTATGAATTTTCATGAAAGTTTTGTTTCATTTTACTTTTATGTCTATGCCTGCGATAAATGCACTCATTTTTAGTAAAAAATATAATGGTTTTTGTCGATCATGCATAGCGAAGCTCTACATAGGCTTAGGAATTCCGATGTCGTCGGCGGCGGCATTAGACAATGACTTAAATGCTTATATATCATCTATACTATTATTATTTCTTTTCATGTAAGCTTGGTTATTGGTTTTAATATATTAATAGGTATTTTTTTTATTTGATTTTATCACTTTTTATCTACATTTTTCATCAAATTAACTTAGAAATTTTTTTAAACAAAATATTTTTTTTTCATATTTTGTTTTTATGTATGCATCAATGGATTGGAAATGAAGCACAGATGAAAAGGCTCTAAGGTGAATTTTTGACACCATTTTTGACTTGACATTTTTAGAGATAAATTTTTTTAAAAGTTACTGAATGAATTGTCGCGAGACAATTACTAGATGTTCTTAAGGTGGCACCTGGGGAGTATAGATTCACTGAAGATGGGACTTTCAAATTTTGACAGATAAAAATTAAATTTTATGAAGTTTGATCCAATCATTTGGAGGGACATTTTTCCTACTTTTGACCTTTTTTTGGGATTTTTTTAGTGAAGAGTTGCCCTCAATTACTAAGGTAGAGCTTTTACATTTGCATACCTTTTTCTTATATATGTAATTAAAAATGTGCAAATGTTTGAATTCTTTTTACAAACCATGCAATTATTTGATACATTTGATAATATATATTTTCAACCAGGATAGAAAGCCAAATAAAACATAGTTTTCCATAAACTGCATTAAAGTTTTATGTCCAACAAATTGACTCATCTACACAAAAACTTGAATTTCGTACTTTTTTCAACTATTTGAAAGATTATTATTTTTGTTTCATAAAATTGATTTCTTTTTCCTGGTTTTGTAGAAAACTAATTCAAATAAATAAAAACTTTCAAACATGAGAAGCAGACAGTATCTGCAGATGTATGGTTGAGGCTGCCAGATTATAGACTTTAAATGTTCCCAAACTGGTATTGGTTATTTCATATAAATTATATACCAATAGAAAGAGAATCTTTTTCTCTGTTCCATTGTGTAAAAATGGAACTTCGACAAAAATTGTTCAGGTGCCCTCCAGATATTTTTTTTTAAATTTATTGGCATAATCCTCAAAATTAATTTCATGTTTAGGTTGTATTTAAGGTGCCATGAAGGTATTCACAGATTCATATCAAAATTCATATTTTTGGTTTTAATCATAAAAAATAGACAGACATCGATTAAACAATATTTTGAGGATTTTGAATTGCCTATTATTTCAAAACTGTTCAATGAATTTTCATCAAAATTGTATCCTACGCATAAAGTTGGTTTAGCTTATGAATCAATTTAAGGATTTTGATGAGATTTGAACCACTAGTAGTAGATACCATTTTCTAAAGATTCTTGAAGTCTCAACTTTTTTGAGCAACCTAATGAGACATGGTTAATGGATGATATTTTTGCTAGTATTAGATAAGCAGACAACAATTGTAAATTTTTCTATTTAACCAATTGACGTAAATAGGTTTGGAAAGTGTACGACGCAGGTCCTCGGAGTGTCACCTGTCCACTGATCTGTCTGCCACCGGTGAGCGGGACGGCCGATTGCTACTTCAAGCAAATATTGTCACTGTCCTCCAGAGGAGTTCGAGTGATGGCTGTGAGTACTTTGATGTTTTTTCATAAAAATTGCACAAACTCCAATAAATCTTGTGGAATCATTTTAGGAAAATACATAACCACATTATATAAAAATTAAATAATTTTTCATTCTTCAGGTTGATTCTCCTCCTTATTGGAGCCTGGCAGACTGGTGCGAGGGTTTCCGCCTCTTACTTGATCACCTTCGGGTCGACAGAGCTCACCTTTTTGGGGTAATTCTTTATTTAAATATTAGCAACCCTTTAGCAGGCAAGGTCTTGTAGGGTATTGTCCACCTTTGGAAACTGCCATGTGACAACGAGTCATAGTTCATGATTGTTGTGATTCAAGCAGAAAGATGTTCTAATTATTAGACAAATTCCTCATTGCTACCTTGTGATATTATTTATAGAATCCTATACAAGCCTTTGCCTGTTAAAAGTTTAACTTTTTTCAATTTAATTTGTCGGTTTTAGATGTTTTTCTCTCAATAATTTTTTTGCAAACCATACTGTAGCTTTTTTGTTTACTAATGTTTCCAATTTTTTTTATAAAAATAAATACCCATTAGCTTCATTATATTTTAACTATATTGAAACTTGAAACAAAATTGTTGTTTGGTTTTTTAATAGTCAATGATTTTCCATAAAGCACTCGAAGCATACATTTTTTTCTGTTTCAATGAACAAAATTTAATTTATATTTGTTTATTCAATTTCTACTACCATGAATTATATTTACATTTGTTTGTTTCACTTTTGCTATGGACTGTCATTTTGCCGTAATGTTGTACTAAAGTTATAACTTCATTTTCATTGTATTGAATGGTTAGAAGTGAAATTTCATTTATTTTGATTATCATCCTTGATATTTAATAATTTCTTTTGTATTGATTTCAGGCAGCAGTGTTGGATATTCACTTTTAGGTAAAATATTAAACAAGCTAACCTTGTGAATGTGAAACTAAATTCCTTAACTGATTGTTTTGTGTCTAGTTTTGAGTGCTTAAACCCATTCTAATTTGCATGAACATTAAAATCAAATTTCCAGACTTCCCTTGGTGGATACCTGGCACAAAAGTTCTGCGAATACACTTTCAATTGTCCCAGAGTCTCTTCCATGATTCTGTGCAACTCTTACACAGACACAAAGATCTTCAAATACACCGATTCTGCAGCGATGTAAGAATTTCCAATTATTCAAACTGTTTTTTTGATTTATGTAGAAATGATAAATAAAGAAACCTTTTGAGAGTCTTTGACTTTAACAGAAATTTAAAACTTGTCCATCATCTTCAAGATCTTTTAAATCTTTTGAATTTCAAAATGTTGAATGATTTTTAAAATATCAAAATGCTACTTGAAAATGTTCTTTAATTTTGTATTTACATTATCAAATATGTTAAAGCTTGTGTAATTCTAGGTTTTGGATGTTGCCGGCAACAGTTCTGAGAAAAATGATTGTTGGCAAACTGCCGACGAAAATGATGGACTCCCGAATTGCTGACTCTATAGATTTTATGGTGGAAAGGGTGAGGATGTTCATCAATGTTTTTTTTTTGTTTGGTTTCAATTTTGGTTTTTGTTCTTTTTTTAAATATGTTTAATTAGTTTTTTTTCTTGCTATAAGCAAATGGAAATGCAAAATGTGAATTTGGCAGCTTATAAAAAATCTTGTTTTGAGAGATTGGTGATTAGTGTTTTTAAGTAAAATTAATAGATTACATACATCAGCTATGATTATGGGGTTAGTACTTTCGAATGAAATAGCCAGATGCCAATCCTTCCTGCATTGATAAAACTAAATCTAGCAACACTTATCTATGAGCAATCTGCAAGTCATTACTTTATTAGGGATACTTTTCTCCTAACACTGCAACAAAAAAACCTTTATATTATCAGTAGTGATAGTTGAAAATGTTTTAAAATTCTTGATCTGTAGTATTTTGTTTTTAAAACCTATCTCATTCACAGTTCAATACATTCATAAATGTTCTCATAGATAATTGTTTAAATTTTTTTATTACAATTTGTTCAATATGAGCCATCTTATGCATTAAAATTAATTGCATAAAACTTTATAGAAATGCATTGGTTGATTTTAATAATACTGCATGTTCTAACAAAAATATTTGATAACAATTTGCATGTTTATATTATGTAAGATGAACCCAAATTACTTCTAACAATTGTATCTATATATTATTTGTTTTTTTGAATATTTATTGAAAAAAAATTCTTTTAAAGTTGAGCAAAACATAGAAAAATTCATCAAAATTTTAAGTTGCAGTATTTTTTTTTGCAATTTTTCTCATACTTGTTAAATACATATGGTAGATACTTATCTAAATGATGAATACTTTAATAATGCAGTTTTTTGTCGAGCCTGCCAGCGGCGGAGCTCTACTACTATTCCATCGTCGACGTAGTAGTTGTATCCAAAATATTAAAATAAACATTAAAGTTTTTGGTTTGTTGACCTACAGTTATCATTTATATTTCAAGTGAACAGTTATGAGGTGTACACTAAGAATTCACGAGTGATATTTTTGAGAATCCAAAACTTGTAATTATTGAGATATGTTTTTTTATGAAAATTTGTTTGGAGACGGCCATATTTTTTTATATTCAAGTTTTATTTGTTGCAGAGTAATGATTTATATGTGAAAATTAAAAAAAAATTGTACATGTGAGACATTGGTGACCGCGATCCTCTCGTTTAATATTAATCTTTATTAATTTTTTGTTCACAGCTACAAAGTTTGAATCAAAATGAATTGGCTTCAAGACTTACTTTAAATTGCTCAGAGTCGTATGTCCAACCTCATAGAATTAAGGTGAGAAATTTAACTTAATTTTTTCATAATATTGCAGCGCATAACAGAATAGAAAATATTAACCTAAAAATTTGCAGCCAATGAATGATGTGATTACATTTTAAATCCATTAGATTCTATGTTTATTGATTGAAGGAAAGGAGGATAAAAGTAATAATGAAACGTGCAGCTTTTTAACTTGGCTTTTAAACTTTGATATTTCGGAAAAAATAGATCTTGTATTAAATACAGACTTGTCCCACCTAAAGATTTAAGGATGAAGGCATGTTTATAATGATAAGAAAGAAGGATTGCCGTTTCTGTTGAGCAAGGCCTCTACAGTCTGTATAGGCATACTTTTACTGTCTGCATCTGTACACATTGCATCAACTTCTTTATAGAACAAGTTGTATCTTTTTTATTTTCATTTTGTAGAATTGTTTATTTGAAATAAAAATAAGATTAAATCAATTTTTAGAATTGTTTATTTAGAATAAAAATAAGATCTACTAATTTTATATAACCCATGTACAGTACCTTTTATGTAAATTAAATATGGTTGTTAAAACACTTGTGTCATTCTCATCACAAAGGTGAATGATCTTACATGTTCTGGGGTTGTTTTTCAGATCAAGGTGATGGTGATGGACGTTTTCGATGAGTCTGCACTCAACCAGAGTGTCAAAGACGAAACTTACAAGTGCTATCCTGAAGCGAGATTAGCTCATTTGAAGGACGGCGGAAATTTCCCCTTTTTGTCTCGACCAGAAGAAGTCAACTTGTACATTCAGGTTTGTGAAAATATTTCAAAAAGGTTTACCTTTATTTTTTTTAATAAGTGAAATGAAGTTGAAGCTTAGGTTTTGTTTCCTGTCAGCTAGCGACGATCTGTCAACTTTAGTTGAAGTTTTTTGTTATCGAGTGTGCGTTGAGAAGCTCTAAATAGAAATAAAATTTTTCATGGCGCTAGAAAATAACTTGAATGCTTATATGGATGGGGAATAAAGGTAAGCTCTTGTTTGAATGTGGACAGTGGGTTATCTCACTTGTGGTGTTGTCAATACATATCACCTTTATTTTTAAAGTTTCTTTTCATATAGGATTGATTTGGTTTTAATGTATTAATTTATATTTTTTTTCATTCAATTTTAATTATTCTTCTATATTTTTTCATTGAATTGAGTTAAGAAAAATTAAAGAGGGTTTTTTTTACATTCTTTGGCTGACATTTCCGATTTGAGAGATGAAATTGATTTTTCATAATTTTCAAATTTTAGTTTTATCTATGCATCAATACCAATACACAAATCTAATAACCAAAACTATCCCCACAGACACATACAAAATTATCCTATCTTTCCTTACATCTCTTGAAATGTTGCAAAATCGACCACATTTGTAATTACATTAAAATATAAACATGACATGAAAGCTTAATATAATTAAAAATGTGGTGATATTTGTTAAAATTTAGAGGTATGTAGAGGTAGTTAAATTATTATTTGAGAACTTGCTTTGTAAACACTACAAAATCTTTGAATTTAAATATAAATATAAATATGAATTGATATTGTGTATACATATATATATATGTGTAGGCTATTTATTAATGAATATGTTCATATATATCTATATATAATACCATATTGTTGATATATATATCATCTTCTTATGTATAAAAATAAATGTTAAATTTCGTTTAATTTAAATTAAATTTCTTATTTCAGGTGCATTTGAGAGATTTTGATGGGGAGCGATATAGTCCTTTTGTCTTCAACACTGAGACTGAGGAAGTCTTAAACGTAAACTTGACTTGAACAGGTTTTGAGTTGATAGCATTGTGGGTGTTCCTTAGAATAACGTTTTTTAAATACTTTTTTACTGTAAATTTTTGCTTCAATTATAAGATATAAACTTATTCAATGGTTAAGTTTACAAATTGATATTTTATAAGTAACTAGTCAGAGAAGATATTTTTGTAAGAGAACTTTTGTTATTAAATTTTGAATCCAGTTAATCTTTACTCAAAACTGTGTTTGAAATAAGTTTTCATACATTCTATGAAGTAACAACATTCGAATAATAAATAGATAAATAAACCTAACTTGAATGAAGTATTTTGAAAAGAATTTAGATGGTCTTACATTCCATATAGAAAGAACATTAAATACAATGGTTCTCTAGTTCTTTACATTAAATATTTGATTGTTTAAAATGAGTGAAACTAAGTTTATATATGTGTTGCTTCGCCAACACTCCTCGGTCAAACTTGATTGACGAGTTACATTAATACATTAATGTTGCTAATTATGTTCTTCCGATTAATAATGCTAAGAGTATAATTTTGTAGATTTTTTGTTAAAAACTTAGAATTAAATTTGTTGAATACTCTGTTTGCTCAAAAGTGATACACTGATAGCTCAGTTAATACAATAGAATATAAAGCTAGATATTATTGTTCAATGATTATGAATGAGAAATGTTTATCTTTGATATTTTGTGATAGAAAAATTCTATCTTTGATATAAATGTGATATCCTTGATATTTTATGGTATTACAGGTCTATAAAAATTACAAATAATTGTAATTGAACATAAATCCTACTTTTGAATGGAATAAGTTTAAATAATTTTATAAAATTACTATAGGTTATACAATTATTTTGATGGTCAATTGATCTTATTAGTATTTGTGATGGTCACAAGTTTTTAGATTGAAATAATTAGTTTAGAGAAAATTTTAGTTTTTTTTCATTAAAGATTGTGTGACAGTGAAGCTTTACTAAACATTTTTTGGCGTTTATGTACATTTTATTAAATATGCACATAAACTGTAACTACTATTTACCTCCATAACTAATGTTTTATAATTTATAACAACTTAAAATACTGTGTTTTGGTTAGTCAGCATTGTAGAATCAAGTACTCCACCTAACTAAAAAATTGGATGGTTGACATGAATGTTTCTAAATGTTGATCTCATTGTTGTATTTTTTTTATGAAATGTATAGTTCAAACAATATAAATTGAAAAAATGTTTCAATTTATTTGTCATACAATTAGATCACAAAGTAATTTTTAAATTAAAGTGGTGCTGCATTTTCAACCATAAACAGATTCATTTTATTAAGGTTGAATGAATTACAATTCTATATTGTATCTGTAAAATATATAAATAATAATACATAGAAAAGTCTTGGAAAAGCATAATTTTATTTGGTGAGATTCATATAAATTATCAAGTTAGATTTTTCAAGTATTGGGATGGTGAGGAAAATTTGAACTATAAGAGTTCCTTTGACACAATCTGTATAATTTAGACATTACATATATGGTTAATGATCTAAAATAGTCATTTATGTGGTTTGTGACTTGCAAGTTTTTTAATTCTCTCTATAATATTTTCCATTTTTTCAAAGTTCATGTCAAAACTTGATGTTTGTGGCAGCCCTGATGTTCATTTTGAAAACATGTTCAAAGTCGATCATCATGTTAAGTCTTAATTTACCACACCAATGTTGCCATCTCATGTAGCATTTTGCTATTCATAACTCATATGGGTATAGAGCCTTCCTACACTTACTTTGTTTCCTATTATTGCCTATTTTCCAATTTCATTATGCCCGATAGGTTTTCCTGAATCTTGTATGTATAACAACAATGCCTCATTGTTTGTTGTTGTAACTTTGACTATAAATTGCCAGGTTCCACAAATAAATGTATTTTAAGCGGACCAAGTGTTTGCCTGTTTTGAATGCCAAATCTGTGGAGTTATTCTCATTAAGGGCTTTGGTGCAATCCTCGAGATTTGAAATAGCATTTTCCTACAGCTCTCATTATTCCTAGTTTTCCTCTTTTTAAGCATTTGTTTTTGGTATGCCTTTTTAAATTTGTCGACATTAAAATTGTTATGGTTGAGTAGCTACACAAAAACACTGGCAGCGGATTATAAAAAGTTCTCTAATGAAACAAACCTACTTTCCACAAATCAAATCCAATTTACAAAAATTGGATTTTGCCAAGGTTTATTAAAGTTGAACCTCGGTATTCATAAATTTAAAGTAACCTACGTTTGGATAAAATTGTTTCTTCATTGTCATTATCTATCGACAATATTTTTCTTAAGTTTGAAATGAGTTTGTCATCTAGCATAGAATAACGCTCAATTAATATGTAAGGTCAATTAAATTTTTTTGGAATATAATTTTTGTTTTATATTAAAGAAAGTCTGATCTTGAAAAGCTTTAATAAAGTGTTGAATAAATTAAGTTTTTATAATTACTTTCCATGTATTTTATATAAAGAATTCCTTGTAATTTGATAATAAAATGTTTTATCTTTGTTATTTTCATTAATTTATTATCCAATTGTTGATATCTTATACAATTGTTGGATTTTTAAAATGGTTTGGGCTAAGCCATAAAGCGAGTTGAAGCAGCATTGACGAGTTACATTAATACATTAATGTTGCTAATTATGTTCTTCCGATTAATAATGCTAAGAGTATAATTTTATAGATTTTTTATTAAAAACTTTTAGAATTAAATTTGTTGAATACTCTGTTTGCTCAAAAGTGATACACTCATAGCTTAGTTGATACAATAGAATATAAAGCTAGATGTTATTGCTCAATGATTATGAATGAGAAATTTTATCTATGATATAAACGTGATATCCTTGATATTTTATGTTTCTATCATACTTACATATTTAATTAAATTTATTCTTTGTTCTTGCTAAATATGCATTCATTTTGAAATACTCAAAATTGTATTACTTCCAAGTTACAGAATTAAATAAAATGTCTTATGAATAACATTAAATAAGTTAAATATAGCTAGCTAAGCCGGGGCATTATCAATTTGTCGAAATATCATTTCATCGAAATTACAATAAAAGCAGCCTATAGTGTGATCATAGAAATAATACCAGAGACAGAACAATAGAAAGAATTATTAATGAACATGATTTGGTATGTCTCAATCATGAAAACCCTACCTACATAAGATTACATGATCAGGCAACCTCAAACATTGATCTGGCTCTGGTTTCCACAAACAGAAGCCTCAATTTTCAATGGAAAGCTCTACCGAATCTGTATGGCAGTGACCACTATCCGATAGTCATAACCTCCCAAAAGGAGCCGATAACTGAAAATCTACCT
>JARUHE010318311.1:0-11583 GCA_031471125.1 Archaeomysis grebnitzkii | reverse complement strand
GTGTGTGTGTGTGTGTGTGTGTGTGTGTGTGTGTGTGTGTGTGTGTGCGTGTATATATTTAAATATGTGTGTGTGTGTGTGTATGTGTATGTGTGTATGTGTATGTATATATGTGTATGTGTTGTGTGTATGTGTATGTGTATGTGTGGGTATGTGTGTGTCGGTGTCTGTGTGCGTGCGTGAGTGTGTTTATGTTTATGTGTGTCTGTGTGCACGGGTTGTGTTTGTGTGCGTGCG
The DNA here is from genome assembly GCA_031471125.1 of Archaeomysis grebnitzkii. Lineage (NCBI taxonomy): Eukaryota > Metazoa > Arthropoda > Malacostraca > Mysida > Mysidae > Archaeomysis > Archaeomysis grebnitzkii. The sequence continues at coordinate 11,346 of JARUHE010318311.1, read as the reverse complement.
TGCGTGTATGTGAGTGTATGTATGTTTAAACTGCGACTATTCAGTCTCAAAATGAATACCATAAAATAGCCTATAAATATAAAAAAAAAATTAGAAAAAACAATTATTGGGGAGAAGCTGATGGTTTGGCTATGAAGCATCTATGCATAAAGTTGAAAATTGTTCCATCCATAAAATGAAAAAGTTAATATTTTGTGGGATGTGAACGGATACACCCTAAGACGACGACAAGACGCAGGCGCAGACGAAGACGACGACTACGGAATATTAATTGTTATGTCTGAACTTCGTTTCACTCGCTTGACAAAAACAACAATAATCATAATAATAATAAAATAATAATGATACATATCAATAATAAATACAATACAAAAGTAAACCAAATAATAACTACATATAAATAACAACTACAATAACAAAATATAGATAACACAAATTAATAACAAATAAAATAAAAATAACAATAAATCTTTATAACAACTACGATAAAACTGAAAATAATAATACATATCAATAACAATGAAATAATAATAATATTACATACTAATAGCAAATACAATAATAAAAATAATAAATATAACAGTTTTAACAAACACAATAACACATTTATCCACACAATAATAATAATAAAACTTATTAACAACAAATACAATAGCACATTTAACTACATAATAATAATAATAAAACTTATTAATAACAAATACAATAACACATATACAATAATATACAATAATAATAATAATAATAGAAATCGGAATTTTCAGAACCAAAGTTTATGTAAAACTTTTCACATTAATTTATTCATTCTAAAAGTTATTATACACATTTTTGTGCAAATTTATACAATTTAATCAATTTGATTTAACATAGTTTAAAATAATCATAATTTCTAGTAAATATAAAATTCATGCTCTAGATGGAACGAGATAAAGAGTTATTATGAAACCATATTAATCGTCAGATTTTTTGGTAATCTATTTTTGTGTAATAAAATTTAATTTATGCTCCTCGCAAGACTCGAATATAATTATCATTTACATTCATTTCTGGTTTAATGATCGAAGTTAAAGTCTCCATTGTAAATCATGGCAAAGTTTTGTCTTGCAGGAAACCGGATTAATGGAACTGATGCTAAGACGTTTTGTTGTTTATGATAATAGTATGATAGTTATAATTATAATTTTAATAATAACCATACTAATAATGATGATAATAATTATAATGATCAAAATAATGATTATAACAATTGTAATAATAATTCTAACAATAATTATAATACTAATAACAAAAACAATGAAAAACAGTACTTATAATAAAATATAATTAAAACCATTACAATATAATTAACAACAGTTGCAATAGTACATATGATAATAACTATATATCTAACAAAGATAATAAGAAATATTATGACATAAGTATCTATAAAATAACAAAACATAACATTATAAATATAAATAATCCTTAAATTTAAAATTGTATACAGTGCTTCTATCATATTATATATCCTAATATGATGTATACCCAGTTTTATGCGTCAAATGAGAAACGTCAATTTTGTTGACAAAAGTAGGCAAAGTTGAATATGGTTTGTGTTTCAAAGAAATTTTTAGGAACATATGATTATAAAATCCATTTAGGCTAAATTGTGAGAGCCTTAAATTAGTAAATTAGTAATTTAAAAAAATGTACCTCTCAATAAAATAAATTACTGGTTGCCTTACATCACCCGCTCAAAATTTAGTGTCTTAAGCATTGCTACATAACACATTAATTAACTACAATAATGTATGCAAGTAGCATACTTTTGTATACATAAGTAGACATGTATTGGACATAAAATTTCAAACTGGGTCACACTTAAGTAAGACAATGTTAAGATGAATAAACAAAAAAGGTGTTTGTATGAATAAAATAATTGAATTACGTTTAAAGTTCACCCTTTAGTGTTACTCACCCTGATCACGCCTCTCCTATCACCCTAGGGAGAAGTAAAGTCCTTTCCTGCTCTTCTAAGCTCTTACTCTGTCTCTCCAGAGTGCTATTTGCTATTATATACAACTATTAGATGCTATTAGATACAATGATTGCTGCTATTTGATATTATACATATACAACTATTAGATACAATGATTGCTGTTATTTTATATTTTATACACAACTATTAGATGCTATTAGAAACAGTTATTGCTGCTATTTGCTATTATATATAAGTATTAGATGTTATTAGATACAATGATGGCTGCTATTTGCTATTGTATAAAACTATTAGATACAATGATTGTTGCTATTTGCTATTATATACACAACTATTAGATGCTATTAGATAAAATGATTACTCCTATTTGCTATTATATACAACTATTAGATGCTGTTAGATACAATGAAAGCTGCTATTTTATATTATATACAACTATTAGATGTAATTAGATACAAGTATTGTTGCAATTTGTTATTATATACAGATATTATATGCTATTAGATACAATGATTTCTGTTATTTGCTATTATTTTCACAAATATTAGATGCTATTAGATACAACGATTGCTATTATTTACAATTATTAGATGCTATTGGATACAATGGTTGCTGCTATTTGATATTATATACACACCTATTAGATGTTCTTATATACAATGATTACTGCTATTTGCTATTGTATACAACAATTAGGTGTTATTAGATACAATGATTGCTGATATTTGCTATTATATACCCAACTATCAGATGCTATTAGATACAATGATTGCTGTTATATACTATTATATACAACTAGTAGATGCTATTAGATACAATGATTGCTGCTATTTGCTATTATATACATAACTATTAGATGCTATTAGATACAATGATTGCTGCTTATTGTCTATTTCATTCACGTGACTATTTAGTATTTTAAGCTATTTCTATCTAGTCATTGATGTTTATTTCATTTAAATCTTTACTGCAAGCGTGAAAGAATTCATAAAATGCAATAAGAGTTGCATTGCATGCAATGCTAACTTTAACGTAGATTACTACTTGTGCCGTTAGATAGTTAATCTTTAAAAAAAGAAAAGTATTGGTGAAATATTCAACTGTGCTGAAACTGTTTGAACTGGAGTTTAGTTTGTTTATAGAACATTTATGCAATATTGCAGATGCAATGAACATATAGGAAAAGAAAATAATTTTGGATACATTGTAGATTTATATTGGCCCTATTGTTTCCAATGATGTTTTAGGCGATCAATGTGCGTCCATCACACCCTTAGCCTGGTTCATGAGAACGATATTGCAATTTACTAACTAACTTTAGGTGTAGCTTTATAAGGAAAAGTTTTCAGGCTTTCTCCGCCCTGCCGAATCTTTAATTTTAATCTGCTTATTTTCTTCTCCTTCATTGTCTCTCTTGTTTTTTGTTTCCTCTTTTTTCAGGTTCGGTTTTTTCTCACACCTTTGTTCTATTATGTTTAGCCGTCTCAGCATAATTTCCTATTAATTCCATGTTTTGCCTTATAATATTTCCAACTTACCTTCTCTTCTTTTTAAACTGTTCCTTCAAACTACATCGTCATATCATCTTACACCTACATTTTGTGGAAGACATAACTGGTGGATTTTTCATTCACGATTAATCTAACCCAAGATGACCATTGAACGTAAGGTGAGGATGAATAATCTGACAAGATTTTGAAAAATTTTACAATATCTAACAATATATTGTAGGATCTTGCTATACCTTACAAGATTCACCCTTTGATATCTTTCATATCATACTGATGATGCTCTTCAGATATTCAAAAATACAATGGTTTCATTTTTTCAACAAGCATTTCACTTTTATTTTGCATCGTTTTATGTTTGTGATCTGTACCAGCGCACTCGTTGGGTCTGACCTGTGTCTTTTCACTGGAATTGTTCATTTTGAGACTGAATTCCGGTAGGTAATAACAACAAACTAATGCGCGCCGGTGAAGAATAATCTGTTGTAATGCAAATATTTAGTTTAACTTTCGTGTAACTAACCATTCTCTTTCATTTCCCTTTGCCCTATTTACCCCTTTTATCTCTCACATTTCTCCCTAACAAGCGTTTAAATGTTAATGAGAAAGATCAACTTTATTGAAAAATAAAATATGTATTTGCACAATTAAAAATAATATTATTTTATAATAAAACTATACCTTTTTTTATAAATAAAAACATGGATTTTTCTCAACAACTAACGGAAAATAAACTAATTATGAGTAAAAATATAAAAATGTTTTAGCAAAACAGTAAAAATTTAAATAATCATCCATTCGATTATTATAAACAAATATAAATCTGCATGGAATAATATTTTATAAAACTGAAGTATCTCTCATATATCATGAGTAATTGACAGCTACTAATTGTGAGTGAATACATAAGTAAATAAGAATGAGTAAGTGAACTACTCAGTAATCGTGAGTAAATTGAGACAATAACTGAGTGTGTATGTTGTAAAGAGAGAAATAAATAGAATGAAACGGAAGATAGCCGGAGGTTTAGTGGAATTCTCAAACTTGGAGAACATATTTCAAGAAATATGATATTTCATAATTCTAAAAGTTGAGAATTTTTTAAGTTTGTGTTAAAATGTTTTAGCTTATCTTGACATTCTGGCCGTAGTAGAATTCGAGCATAAAACTATAAAAAGCTTTGGATGAAAGCCAAATAAAATTGTTCTATATTTCCTTTTATTTTTCATTTTGTAACGCTTTTTCACAATATAAGGTTTTTTCTCTTTATTGTTCATTCAACTGTAACAGAATTAATAGTTATTTGAGTGATAGTTTGTGCATTACTTTCGTGAAATATTTAATTTGAAAACATTCTTCTGCTATGTAATTTGTATTTATTTTTTTTATTGGGCTATGATATATTAAATATTTGTGGTGTACATATACTAAGCCATTTTTTTTCTATTATTTGTTTTTGTTTTTTGAAGTTTATGTAATAAAAGATGAAGAAATGTAACTTAAAACTGCGCAAATAACATCGATTTATGCTTATTTAGGCACAGCACAAATAGGACTGGTCCTTACAAAAACATCGCCCACATTTATTTTAACTATTATTATTTATCGTATAACTATTATTATTTATCGTATAACTATTATTATTTATCGTATAACTATTATTATTTATACTACAATTTGTATTCTTAATGTGATAACTGTTATTATTCATGGTGTAACTATTATTTGTATTTTAACTATTATTTGTATTTTAACTATTATTATATATGTTATAACTATTATTGTTTATCTTATGACTATTATTGTTTATCTTATAACTGTTATTATTTATAACATAACTATTATTCATTATCTTATAACTATTTGTATTGATGTTATAACTATTATTGTTTATTTTATAATATTATTGCTTATATTATATCTACCGGTATTGTTATTTATATTTTATTGACTTCGATTTATTATGATAATAATAATTATTTTGAATAATATTAACATCTTGAGAGCGCAACGTCCTGACATCTAGCAGCTCACTAGGATTACGAAATTGTTCGTTTCATCCGAATCTGATAAGAATTGTGACGTCATCATGGTATAGAAAAAATATAAAATTCACGGAAACGCGTATATGAAAATCTTATCAAAGTAGTTGGTTGTTGTTATCAGTTGTTATCAATTGTTATCAACAGTTATACATACATACGCTTGTTTTATTTAGATGTGTGATGTTTGTTTTTGCCCTCAGTCTAATTTTTGTTTGTGTTGTTGTTTATATTTTAGGTTATGTTGAAAAGATATTTTCGTAAAATGTGTTTTGTATACACAGTACTATAGTTTATTTTAGTTTTGTTTGTATTTAACTGTACATCAATTTAGTTTTTGAGTTGAACATTTTCCATTTATTGAATATAAATATATATAAAAAGCAGAACAAAAATTATATGAAAACCTGTAAATAAAAACAAGCTCAAACTTTCATAATTATAAATTAGCTTCAAAGTTAATTTTATGGATACTTAGGATATAGTGTAATCCCTGCTGTAATATTTTTTTTTGTTATAATGATTTTTCCCAACTTTAATCATTATATTTTGTTCTTCATTCTTTTGGACGGTATTTAAATACGTGTATTTTACATGGTGTTCGTAAAACATTTATAATTGCCGAGGTGTAAGAACATATTAGGTAACATCCTGTAATAGTTTATTTATTCAATGTTAATATTTATTGATATTGATGGGCAAAATTTGGAACATACAATAAAGTTTAAAAAAAAATTTAAATTCAAACTATATAATTAAACAAATCATTAAATAAATTTTAACAATTTGTGTGTATGTCTGTAGTTTCGTTTATTTTTATGTGTGATAATTTTCCAAAGACTACAACACAAAAAAAAATATAATCTGCAAAGATAAAAAACACAGATGAGTCATATGGATGTTACTGGGATGTTGATGTAATTTAAATCTTTGGCAGTCTAATCCATAAGCAAATATACACAAACAAAAACTTTCAATTATTGTTTCTTACAATTTTAAAAATTTTATCATAAGACTAAGTGCAAACGACAATTTTTTAAATGAAAAGTTTTTATCAAAAAAATGAAAAATGACTGAAAAAAGTTAATTAAAATCTATCTAACTAAAACATAAAAAACAATTGAAAAAATATAAATTAAATTCTATTAAACAAAAGAAAAAACGAAAAATAAATGTCCCATCTGTTAAGATAAAGCAAAGTTAAAAATGATTTAAGAACAAATTTAAAATTTATTAAGACAAAACAAAATTAAAGTTATTAAAAAAAAGAAATCTAAAAGTTCTTGAAAATACAAAATTAAACTTTTAATTACTTAAATTTTGAAAAACTTTTGACGATCTCTGCAACTACATTTAAACCGGAAGTGACATTTAGCCGGAAGTAATTATTCCATCATTATTATTTATTCGATTTAATATTTTTATTTATTTTATTTTTTAATAAATATGAAAAATTTAATATTTACTAATAATATTTTTATTTATTTTATTTTTTAATAAAATGTGAAATATTTAATATTTATTTAACTAGGCCTACATCTTAGCTTTATTTTGCAGTATTATGTTTATGTATTATTAATGTTAGCAACTTTTTTATTTGTTATTATTATTGATATGTTTTGTTTATTATTATTGTTAATAGTGTTGTTTATTCTTATTATCATTATTTTTTACTGTTTCTTTTGGTTGTTATTGTCTTATTATTTCTTTATTTGATTGAAAATCTATATAGCCTATGTTTATGTTAGTTTATGTAACATAGAAAATAAATCAAACCATATACTCTTTGGTGGAATGACTTAACAAGACCATATAGTATTTCGTGGAAAAACATAGAAGACCATATAGGCTTTTATTGGAAATACCATACAAGATCATATAGTCCTTGATGAAAAGAAAATATATGGAACCATATAATATTTTATTTCAAAGACCATGCAAAATCATGGAAAGATCATACAAGACCGTATAGTTCTTGTAGGAAAGACCATATATGAATATATATTTTTTGGTAGAAAGCCAGGCTGTAGTATTGATCACTCTGGTAAATTGTTTCTTTTGAGAAATAGTTATATAGGTTGAGGATTTTCTTATGACAACAAATTTTTTAAGAAGTTATTATACTTGATGAAATAGTATTTAAACTTTTTATTTATGAATTCGAATGTAATAAGTATAGTTTAAACAGAATATTATGTGATATATGATGAAAAGGTACACTTTTGTTGTACGTTTGTTGTACTATGTAATGAAGTTATAATTTTTAACAAAATACAATGCAATTTGTATGTTGTCTGAACTACAAAACAATTATGGGCTTCTTGAAACTTTTTGTAAAAGTTGTATGTAAATTTTATCGTAACAACAGTCGATTTTTTTGCTATCGTTAACAAAATACTATTTATACTATCTTCATAACCTGCTACCAATCTAATAGTTTTCGATATTTTAATTACAATGTGTTCTAGTGCATGGCAAGGTTTTCTAACAATACTATTGTACTGAAACATTTTTTAATAAAAAAATGAAAAGAATATTTTTAATTTTTTTTAAATGATACTTGAAATCACAATTTAACTTAGTTCATTTAGAACGACATTTACTGTGTTGAATAAAATATAGTTGTTGATTGTAACATAACAATTACTAAGAGATTGTTAGTATAAATAAATTTTAATAATTACTGGGTAGAGAATGTTTGTTAGTGATCATATGATAGTAAAATAATGACTAGTAATTGATGGATAACAAAAGTAATTAATAGTAAGTGGTTGGCAATAACAATATGCAGTATCAGGTGATTGATAGTAAAGCTAATTAATATCAAGTGACTGATAGTAAGCCATGTAAAAGTGAATGTTTGGTAGCAAACATAAGTAATACTAGTTAGTAAATAGGAATTTTAATTAAGGCATATGATTGTTGTAAGAACAATTAATTTTTTTATAACTATTCGCCTTACTGAATTTTTCGGCTTTGTAGTCTATTGCACGAGAATAAAGTTTTGTTATATACGGGCTGAAGGGGGTACTGAATAACCTTCCTTCAGTAGTTGAGTTAATCTAACTCATGGAAAGTACAGTCTAACGTACTTGTATTGCGATCTTGGATGGCAAAGCGATAAAACAACAGTCCTGGATGTAATGAATATGTCAGTAATAGTGGTATTATAATAATAGTAACCATCATCATTGAATCTAGAATTTTTTTCTTGCAGTAGTATGTATGTATGTCATCGCGTGCTTGTGTGTCTATGTGCATGTGTGTGACCTCTTCTATTTGAATATTCGAATGGTTGGGAATATGAAAGAGTTTTTCAATGCACAATAAATATTAATAGGAATAACAAATTGCAACGTATTACTTATTCCATAAACGTAATCAGTCAACAGGTTGTTGAAATCAAATGTAAAGATTAAATACAATGGCGACCTTTCTCTTTTGTTTTAATTATTTATTCGTGTTTATTTCTTTTCAATTATTTTTTTCTCAGAGAATGTCTTACTTGTTCAGTAAATTAAAGCTATTCTCGTTTCAATAGTTTCTGGTTGATGGTATTGCTGTTAAAAAATTAAAAGTAGTCCTTTCTATGATATCTGGAAATCTGTAGCCATTCAACCGGTACAAAATCTCTTCATGTCCCATGATTAACTGCATTCTTTCAGTCTTCTATTTTTGCAGCTTTATTGTGCAAATATAAACATTTCCCAATTTTAAGCACTGCTCCTTATGTTGATGTTTGAAATCAAAGCGATTGTCTTACCACTCTCTCAACTTCATTTATTTTATCTTTTGAGGAAAAATGTATTGACCATATTCTTATTTATTGAAAAATTTGATTATTTTCCTATTCGAATATCTTTAACAATAGAAGTTCTTGGTAAGCTACTAAATACTTAACATTTGGCAGTATATACTTTACACTTTTTATTACATAGGTTACTATATTTTACGAAATTGAATATTTAAGGTACTTAAATCAAAAATTATAGTTAGAAAAAATTAAAGTTTTAAATAAAATATAATTCCCCGTCGGCTTGAAAATTATACAAAAACAGGTTCAAATTAGTTTGTTGGTTTTTGTGAAATATTAAATAGTGTGCATCTTTCTGCATTTTTTATAAAGCTGATTGAATAACTCAAAACTGTACTGTATATCCATATTTGTGTTAGTTAGATTAAATGTGTATTTAATGTATTATTAATCCCGACATGAATTTATTATAACAGTAATAGTAAAACTAATTCTAAAATGGAAATAACATTAACATTAATTCTAATTATGGTAAGCTATCATCATTTTGTAAGTGGGATAGTTTATCTTGCAATGTTTCAAGGTCATATTAAGCTTCTTGTTGTATTTAATTAGCTATTGCAGATCGTATAGCAAATATTACCTTCCCTAGTATATGTTAAATACTAGTTTTCTCAGTTGGTAGTGAAGATTATTTAGATAAGAGATTCGGGTTTCAGTGAAATATACTGCACAAGGCTTAAATTGTTATACGAGTACTTTCTATGACGTATCATTTAATGATAATAATTGCAATGAAACCCATTGTAAGAATAATACAAACGACTAAGATAATTACAGTTACCGACAATTATAAAACTTTATAATATTTTTAGATTTAAATTTAATTTACAAACATTTTGTATGATTAAATAGTTACAGTTACCGACAATTACAAAAATATTTTTTGATTTAAATTTAATTTACAAACATATTGAATGATTAACAAAATTAGGAAGAAGGTTTCCTCCTAATCTGCCCTGAGGAGCTTCGAGGTGCTGTAAGAACTGTATTTCATTAAATGTAAATTTAAAAACTAAGTTAAATTAAATTTATTAAACGTAATGGACTCAGTTAGTCAAGTTAGTCAGTTAGTCAAGTAATGGACTAAAGTTGATAAGTCGAATGCCTTGTCAGTTAGTCTTACTTCGAAGCAATTCTTGATTTTAACTAAAACCACCAATCCCGCCATTGCACGGTTTCTAGGCATGGCGTAGTTGGATAATTATTATTTTGGTGTTTGAACTGAAAAAAGGTTATTTTGAACTACACTTCAGTTGGTTCTAGTTTAGAAGTAACTTTTTCTATGTGATTATCATGTTACATTGTCAGTTCGTCGTGCTAAATATTTTATTGGAGATGTGTTTGCTTGTTCATTTCAATAATCGTTGACTATTAAATTGTTCACTTTGTTTCAGAACATATGTTTGAAAATATATTGTTTATTCTATTCACTGTTCACATAATCATTTTAAACGCTGTTTGTGACTAACTTGGCTTGTTGTTTCAAATATTTTATAGTGTAAATAAAAGACATGTATTGTTGGTCGTATTTTGTTTTAAGTTTTATTTCTTGATAAGTTTCTATAACTGTGAATAAGGCTTCATTATTACTAAAACATGAAGAACTGTTGTTATTAGATCATGTTTCCTGTGTTTTCATTTTTAATGTTAATTATATGATAATAATAATATTAATACGTTTTATTATTATTTATGTTGTTGTCATTGTTATTATTATTATTAACATCAAGCGAGGTTTCATTTTATTTTGTTATTGTTTTTTTTAAATATATTGAGTTAGTTACTTTCATTATTTTGTTATTGTTTTTTTTAAATATATTGAGTTAGTTAGTTACTTTCATTATTTTGTTATTGTTTTTTTTAAATATATTGAGTTAGTTACTTTCATTATTTTGTTATTGTTTTTTTTTAAATATATTGAGTTAGTTAGTTACTTTCATTATTTTGTTATTGTTTTTTTTTAAATATATTGAGTTAGTTAGTTACTTTCATTATTTTGTT
>JARUHE010318300.1:0-11583 GCA_031471125.1 Archaeomysis grebnitzkii | reverse complement strand
TAAATATACAATAAAATCTGTTTAATTAATGTGAAGTAACAAGTTTAAACCAAAAAAATGGGATATTCAAATAAAACAAAAAAAAACACAAAAAAACGTGTTTTTTTGCAAAAAAAAACGTTTTTTTTGCAACACTAGTGCTGACACAACAATGTATGATGTACTCCATCTGCTTTGATTTTAGGTTTATAATTTATTTTTATTATTACACAAGCCCATTGGGCATTATTAATTCATCTTTTCGTTCTTGATGTAGTTTAGTGAAGAAAACAATTTTCTATACATTCTAAGCAAGCAACAATTCTTCATCTTGATTACACGAGCCAGACTCATGCAACCTCTCCGTTCACGTTCTTCTGAATCAGGGATAAAAATTAATAAGCTTTTGTTTTTAAATGCAACTGGATTGTAATTCTACTAACTCCATTTCTAAATTCTCTATTTAGCCATTCAAACAAATCTATTTTCAGTTTGGTGAAAGTATTTTTTCAAGCTCCTAAAATTTGGTCAATCTTGAACTTTTCATCAGCATGCGAGACAGAATCCTTTCGAGTCAGTTTCACAACTAACAAAGGATGCGCTACCTCCCCAAAAGATCCGACCAGGTTCGTCCAGAGGCCTCTGGGGCCAGGTCAGTTCGCACATACAAGCATGCAAACATATGTGGTGTATCAGGAGCTATTTTCTTAAGGTATTCATGAAGATGTGAGGATTTGTTTGTTGGAGCGGTACCAGTGTTCTGCACATGTTGTGTGGTAGTCTGTTCGCTGTTTTTTCGTCTGGTGCTAGTCTATTGAGGATTTTGTGTTGTTTAATATTCGGTCATTCGAGATGTGGTGTCCATGCTGATGGTTTAGTTATGTCAAAAATTGTTTGCGTCATGTGTGAGGTTTATTTCTGCAATTTCGCGTGATGTAAACAAATATTCTATTATTTGGCTAAAATTCAATAAAAAATGATTCCAGGTAATGTTGGTTATTATAAACAACTGTTTTCAATAAATTTTTTGTAACTTCAAATAAAAACTAAACTTTTGCTCAAAATTTAAAAAAAAATATATTTTTGGCTTCAACTTTTAAAAATAGGTTTTTGTAAAAAAAAAATATTTCTGGCAATTTTGATTGGATGGTCATAATAACAACTTTTTTCCTATTTCTCAATTCTACTAATAACTATTGGCCTATTTAAAAAATATATTTTTGTAAAAATTTTATTTAGTAAAATTTGATAAGAATGTATAGTTCAGTTTATTTTAAGTCAGGGGTTCTTAACCTTTTGAGGATTCCAGACGCCCAATGGATTGCCAAATATGGTGCCATACCCTTCACTTGACTTTCGAAATAATTTGCACCAATCCTATTATTTGCCAAAACATTTATTGCCCTCATTGCAAATAGTTAACCGAGAATTGTTCACACCAAAGGGTTTTGTATCCAAACCGATTCTATGCCAAGATCAATATCTGAAAAGTAACCCTCAAAATTTGTACTTACAACTTCCAAATGATTTTTGACTTCTTGATGTATTTCTACTTCAAGAAATAGCTAACAGTGTTTAAGATTGTTAGGACTAACGGTGTTATACAAAGAAAATGCATAATCTAACATTTTACCCAAGTATGAATTAATACATTAAATAAAATAAATATCAGTACCCGGAGATCGAGTCCCATACTCCCAGCATTTGGTTCCCATACCCCCAAGGGGAATGGGTGCCCACGGTTAAAACCCAATGTTCTAAACTATCATTTATGTAAAATAAAGACAAAAAATTGATTTTTCAAATAAAAACACCAAAACTAATTATTTCAAAAACATAAAAATCAATCCTTAAAAAAACAAAATTTTATAAAATTTCTTCTCAGATAAATTTGGTTATTGGAATTAATAGTTCATTTCATTCTAAGTAAAACGTGTTTTTAAACCAAAAATTAAAAATCTATGATTTTGGTTAACCCTGTAAAAAACATTTCTAGCAATAGCTATTTCAAAAATAATTTTGTTCAATAAAAATTGTTGAGAATGTATAGTTCTTCATTTCATTTTAAGTAAACATTCCTGCAAAATGGAGAAATAAAATGGTAGCCTATTACATTAAAAACTAGTTACGCCTAAACCGCCAAGTAGCTTAAATGTCGAGCGATTGATTTTTCTAATGTACAATAGGTCCAATTGTAAAATTTAAATAAAAATAATTAAAAAAACGGATTTATTTTAAACTATTACATTTTATTTATACATGCATATTTATTGTTTAATTCTGAACATTCGAAGTGAAAATATTAAAAAAGTAAATACTTGAATCGTTTGTTGAATGTGAAATATTTTACAAGTTATTTCCCCTCATTTAAACCTAAAATAACAAAAAATCTGCAATTATCTAAAAATAATTCCATTGCATTATATTATAAGCATATTGGTTGTTCAGTTCTGAAAACTTGATGCAAAAATATTAAGGACAATATAAATCCAAACTAATGTATATATAGCTTTTGTAAATTTTTTCACATGTTCGATAATGAAATGAAATAATTTAATTTAATAATTTTAATGATATACAATTTATATACAGACAAAAATTAAGCCATTGAAATCCTTACATTACTATATTACATGCTAGTCAGGTTTAACTTGAATGAGTTACACTTAAATACTAAGAAAATATTACACATAAAATATATTTAAAATATCTTCATTTAAGTATAGGTCAATAATTAATAAATCTAATTGCACACTATATACAAAAAATATTTAAACATTTTCTAAAAAATGTAAATATTGAATGTAAAAATATGTTGGAACAGTTTACTAACATAATAAACGAAGACTTCACAAACCGAACTGTTCAAATTTCTTGCAACTATGCAGTAGCTCTATAAGAATAAAAACAAATAAATGGAAATGGGCATAAAAAGGTGATAATCAGCCAATTAACTAATGAAGTCTGTTATGTCATCATAAGGATTATTTAAAAAAAAAACTTTTTTTGAAAATACTTTTTTTTTAAAAGACAAGCATTTGACTTGGTCTCATGAAAGCTACTGGTCTATAACCCACTTTTTATTGTTATTCTTGTTGGAAATAGAAGTGCAATATGTCCCCATTATACCTATTGGATTGGGTTGTTTACATCTTTGGATGTCCACTATGAACCCTTTAGATTTGGTTATCTACTAGCATTTTGACTTTTATTTACTGCTAGACAGGTTTTCATGGTCTTTGCAGTTGTTGAAATGAAAGCAATGATCTTTGAATGCATCCACAATAATACTTTTCCATAAACCCATCTCATTTGGTTTTAGGTTAGTTTAAAGCCATTTCAGGATATGGTTAATCTTTATGGTTATCATCTGAAAGGAAAATTGAAAATACACGTGTTCATAATTTTGTCATTTGAAAATGCATGATTAAAATATATAAAGATTTTTAAAGTTTTTTTTTTTCATTCATAAAATTTAAAAATCAATCATCCAAATGTTATAATACATAACATATACTAAAGAAATGGTCTTCAAAGCATGATTTTAAATTTATTTTTTATTTTTTATTTTTTTATGATAATTAAATTTTTTAGGTATTATATTATGTTTAAAAACACAATTTAATATTATTCTTTCCAATAAATTTTCATGTCGTGTCATTGAGTTGTTCAGCAGCATGTACTGTAGGGTGAATTATGTGATTGCTGTGAAAAAAATAAAGAACAACCAACATATTTACTTGCACTTAATACCAAGAAAACAGACAAGTTATTAAAAAAATTGAATTTTTAAAAGTTAAACTTCATCATATATGCAAACATATATAGAATATCAAACTCAAACTGCTAACTAAACTTTTACCCCTGTGGGTGATTTAACCCATCATAACCAACAAGATCATGTCATAGCAGATCTATTTCTCTACAAAAGTGAACTTTTTTGTATTTTTTGTTCATCATAAAATAAATGCGCATACTCAAAGACCATTGAATATGTATATGCAATGTATGGTTTTCTACTTAAACCAAGCAATACAATAAAAATAATTAACTTTTTAATTTCTCAAAATACTTTTATAAAGCAAACATACTTCAAATTGGCAGTTAATTGGTAAATGGAAACACACATTAAAAATTAAAACTTAAATTATTCATAACCATTCCATCAAAATTCATAAACTCTAAAGATAAAAAAGATAACGGCGGATCATCATGTCAATCTAATGACAATGTGTAGTACAATAAAACAAAAACTGTTTAAAGTGGACTTTGCTCTGCCTGAATGGCATTTGTGTCTGGTGTTCCTGTGTGTGTACATGAACTAGAAAAAAATTAAATGTATGTACATATGGTTAAGCATATCAACAGAGGATATTCAAACACAAAAGGTAGACATTGCAGGAAAATTATTTGTACAAATCTTTCTCCATCGACTGAACATTAGCATTCTTCAGTTGATTTCCCTTCCAATGTGTCGGATGCAGATGATGTCGTTGCCATGGAAACTTCTCCTTTGGGCACACAAACTTTCGCCACTACCTGTCCTCTACCTCCATGTTCACGCTTCAAGTGGGCCGTGACAGAGTCACTGCGGGGGTACTGTTCTCCACAGAGGCTACATGCATACGGCTGTTTACCATTGTGTGTAGTCATGTGGCTTCTCAATGCCTCCGTGTTCTTGAACCCTTGGGAGCATTCGCTGCACTTGTACACATTGAGTGTGTGAAACCTCTGATGAAGATCGCAATTCTTATTTGAGGTGAAGGCTCGGTTGCAGAACTTGCAAGCATACCTTGCGATGTCCGTTTTCTTCTTTGGCTTCTTCACCTCGACACACTTTATGATCGGAGGAGCTTTTGTGTTGAAACAAGCCTTTCGTGATTGCTTTTGTTTATCTTCATGCAAATGCACGGGGAGATGGCGCTGTAAAGTACTTTCACTTCTGAATGTTTCGCCACATTGGTGGCAAATCATTGTGCAAGAATTAGAATGTTCAGCCATGTGAGCTTTCTTAAAACTAGAGTCTATGAAGGTTTTATCACAAACTTTACAATAGAAATATTGATCTGATTTGTCTCCAAAACTTTCTAGTTTCAGCATCTTGTCAGGTTCGGCATGTTTACGCTCAAGATGCGATTTCAATTGGTTTAATTTTGAAAAGAATTTCTCACACAGATCACACTGGAAATTCTTCTCCTCTTCATGAGTAGCTATGTGGTCCTGCAACATGTTCTCTTTTTTGAACCATCTCCCACAGTAGTCGCAGACATAAGGTTTTTCAATGTCGTGCTCATCCTGCATATGGAGATTAAGTGCATTCGAGCTTTCAAAGAAATTTTTACAATAATTACAGATATAGGAATATGCAGGTCGTGATGATGTATCGGACATGTCATTACTTGCATAAGTGGTGGTTAAAATATTTTGGTCAATGGTTGTCAAACCGTCAAAATGGTTTTCTTGCACGTCTCCTTGTATGTGTTTAACAGCCACCTGAACCTCGTTTTTATATGTGTCTCGATTTGTATTGAAAAGCATGTCCATTTTTTCATTGGTTTGAGCACCATCATCCGATTGATGATAAAGCTTTTTCATTAACTTTGAAACTTCGTTTGTTATATTGAAACCTTCATTTTGCAACATTTCAATTGTTACCTCCTTGATATCCGGATTATTTGTCAACATCCCCTTTTTCTCCGCAATTCTTCTTGGCAAAACAATATAACAAGGTTTATGTGATGGTGCTAATGTTCTATAAACTCGATTGTTCATCAGAAAATTTCCCAGAAAAGGATCATCAAATATAGCTGGATATGATGGAAGAGTCGTTCGGATTTCGTGAATAGTTCTTTCAATGTACGAAGTGTCTGAAACCATGGTTGGAGGTTCAGGAATAACATTTGCAGAATCGTCGATTGTCACTTCACTGTCACTAATGAGAGAATTGTTATCACAGCTTGCAATGAAGAAATAGTTGCTCTTGTTGTTGTGCACTTTGATGTGCAGTGTTAGAGAGCTTTTGCAAGAGAACTCTTCAGAGCAGTACTCACATGTGTAGACCTGTTTGTCGTCATGAACAATCCCCATGTGATGTCGCAGTTTGGCAACACCCATGAAATGTGCATCACAAATTTCGCACTTGTACATAACAGAGCCATCATCTAAAATAATCTTTTCTTGACTCAGAGCACTATTTGCAAACAAGGGTTTCATTTTACCAAGTGGTTTTTTGAATTTTGGAGATAACAATTGCCCTGGATTTTTTCCAAAAGCCCTTATCAATTTGTCATTCATTTTTTCGTCTGGCTCATAACTGCCAATTTCTTCTTCTTTTATATATATTTTGTCTCCCAGACAATCCATAGGATGGAAAATCCTATTATGCACAATGAGCTGATCTTCATGAGCAAACCTCTTTGCACAAATGGCACATTTGTGCGGCTTTTCCAAAGCATGTTGACGAAGATGATCTTTCATTTCATTCAATGTTCCATAAGTGAGACCACAATTACGGCAAAGGTAGCGCTTTTTCCTGATCGTTTTGTGCGATTCCATATGTTTGGCATAGACATTTTTATCCAAAAACTTAAGCTTACAAGGATCGCATTTGAAAGGAGCTTTATCAGCCCTGATATCTTTAGGTGAAGCTTTAGGTGAAGCTTTAGATGTAGCTTTAGATGTAGCTTTAGATGTAGCTTTAGATAAAGCTTTAGGTGAAGCTTTAGATAAAGCTTTAGGTGAAGCTTTAGACAAAGCTTTAGATTTATGCTTAAGTATATGTTCATTGTACAATATTTTGTTTTCGAAAGTAAAATAGCACAGGTTGCATTGATATGAACCATCCATGTCTTCCGAACGATTCAAATCCCTCTGTGGTTTATGAGAGTCCAAATGAATTTCATAATCAATCAACTCGTCAAACTTCAGGTCGCAAACTTCGCACAGAAAAAGCGAGTCGAGAATGACTTCATCCACCGGCTCTTCCTTAATCAGTTCATCATCAAGCTCTAAGCAAATTTCAATATCATGTTTCGACACCTTTTGCCTTTTCCTTGGAGAGCCATTTTTCTTCAATTTTTTTGACCTCTTCTTCTTCTTCTCAACTTCGACCACGAATGATGACTTGTCGTCGTCGACTTCTTCTATGTATACCTCGACGTCCATTTTACGCACCTGGAGGAAAACGAAAACATTATTAACTAAAATCATTATTTTTTATGTTATTAGCATGATAAACAATATGAACAAGAGCCCTAAAAATATTCTAGTTAACCAGCAATCTCATGCAGCTTTAAACCAAATCAAGTTGGTTGAGAATGTGGCTTGGAGGATGCGCCATATGTCGGCTGCATATCCTTAGGGTACACATCATTTGATGTGGGTAGTAATGTTAAGGTTGATATGTGAAGCGGGGCAGAGATCGGTTGAGTTCAACTTAACGATTAGATCTGCTATATAAAAGCCCCAAATATTATATTATAAAAATAAGCTAAAAATAAGCTGAGAATCGTGTTGAAATTTTATTTGTTTTTGTATAATAAATCTAAACTTAAAAACATAGAAAAGGATTTAATTATATCCTTCAAAAACACCCTATATTGAACGCTTCATATATTTAAATGGACGTTATTTTTATCACAACATTTGATAAGCAAATCGGCCAAACACTAGCAAACATTTTTATGATCCCACTTGCATTTAAGATCCGTTCTTTTAGTGACCCCAGGTTAACCACAGTCAAATTCAAAATGTCAGTTTCTGTCCTTTTTTCAAATTAAAGGCAGTTGGTTAGACCATGGTCAACAAAGGCCCAAGCTTTCGAGTAGGGTTCATTAAGTCTGCCCATAAAAGTCTTGTATGTTTTTGATTTGGTTTGACAGTCAATCAGTGCCAACCTTCCCAGAAGACATACATTGTACATAATGTAAGTTTTTTTTCATTAGAATCACTATTGAAAAGTGCCGTAACAACAATTGAAGTAACGCCCTAGTTCTATGTACATATGCGTGCTGAACGTACCAAACGTATGTTGTAAACAAATATGAGGAAATTCGTAAACGAATTAAGGCTGCATCTGAGTAAAAATTATGAATACAAAAAAAATTACTATATACAATATATATAAAATTTTAAAAATTACTTTTTTCATAATTCTACTAGGTTGTGGTTAACCAAGATTTAAAAACCTATTATTTAAATAAATATTCATTTTACAAAAAAAAATTCTTCTGTATAATTTCATTTAGAATTATACATAAAGCTATTCCTGTTAAATAAAAACATCTGTAAAACGTAAATTTGAAAAAAAAATGTTTTTTTTTTAATTTTACTGTTTTGGTTAACAAAATATAAAAAATTCTGTGGAAAAATCTGCATTCGCATGCGAACCAACAATCAACAGCAACTTATAGAGGCTCGACTTTGTCACAGCCTTAAAACGTACATATGGTGCATATGTGCTTGTTTGGTGCCTTGTATCCATAAAATGCAAGGCTTGGGAGTCGGAGTCGGTGGAGTCGGAACATTTTATGGTCCAGAGGAGTCGGTGGAGTCGGAATATTTTATGGTCCAGAGGAGTCGGAGTCGGTTTTAAAAATTTAGAGGAGTCGGAATTGGAGTCGAAGGTTTATACATCCGACTCCCAAGCCCTGATAAAATGCATACGTGTTTTTATGGATGAAATGTGCCAAGTATGTGTGCATTTAGTGCAGGTACATTTGGTATGCGAGGTACGTTTGGTGTGCTATAGAAGAACACTTAATGAAAAACAATTTTTTCTATTTGGGTCTTGCAAAACATACTAATTTTGTGTTACATTACAAAGAAAAACATGTTTATATATGTATAAAGGAAATATAAGCCAAATTTGTAAAATAATATTTAATTACAGGTATGAAATGATATATGCCCTAATCACTTTACATTTTTTAACTTGCACATTTGACTGTTTAAACCATTTGACTATTAAGAATATTTCATAAATAAACTTCATGGTCTTTCTCAAAACATATTTAACTTTAAAACAACACTGTTTACTCAGTATTAACCTACAAAGTTAATTTTATGGCTAAAATTTACTTTAGGTCCCTTAATCAAATCTAGCAACTTTAACAAGAAAGTACTATGAATTTATGGAAGTTTTTAGTACTTCAATGTTAATCTTTATTTGTGATTTAGGTTAGGTTATGTCAGGTAAGGTGAGGTACTATTTCACAAAATAAGTGAAATATTAATGTTTTTCATGTTCAGTACCTTTAGTCAGGGCGTTGCTTAAGGGTGCCGCCAAGTGAAAGCTCACTTACGGTAGTTGCCCAGATGCCGTCAACTCCAGCTGACTTTTTTTTTAATATAATGTGATCCTTTCAACCTTGCTTGTACCTTGTTAAAATATAAACTTGAATAAAATATACCATAACCTGCATTTCAATATTGATATCATACATCTCTTTTCCATTACTGTTTTTTTTTCTATGCATAGGGCATGGTGTATTTCTAAAAAAAAAACTTAATAATGAGACGTCTCTGACTGTATGAAATGAGAACATTTTATACATCAAATGAGGCATTTCAAATTGGCACATATACATTATATAGATAATAGATATAGATAGATAATAATATAGAAAAAATTTATATGTTTTAGCTAAGTAGTATGAAGGGGGCGTACTTTTGGATGTGAATATTTGCACTTTTTATATTTTTTAAAACTACTCCATACTATCTTTTTGGCTTAATATCATCCTTTAAATTAAAAATCTTGAATTCATTGTCAAACATGCATAGATTATACAAAAATATTTTATAAAGGGAAGAAAAAAGTTATGGTCACTTGAAATATTTACCCTAGTTAACAGCAGGGTGCCATTTTTCGATATAATTATTTTGGTTCAAATTGAAAAAATTATCTTGGAATACAAAATGCCTATATTTGTTAGGTGACAACTATGATTAACAGCTAGTAACATCAACATTTATATGGATGCTATTTTGATTGCATTATTAGACTTCAAAACTTTTGGTATTACCATGGGGGTTCACCTCCCCCATTACTTTGCCGTCAACATATTTTAGCCTAGTGCCGTCAAGTGATATGCAAAACCTAAAGCAACACCCTGCCTTTAGTACTTTTTTAGGGATGTAATCATCTAAAGTAAATTTTGCTGATCACTGATCAAAAAAAATGGTTTTTGGTGGCCAAAAACACCTATTAGAACCAATACACCAATTAAACAGTACAGCTGGTCAGCCTAGAACTTAACCTATGTCCTCAAAGATGCCGCCCTTTGGAATTAACCCTTGTTATTTGTTTTAGTCACCACAAGTGCACAGACACTGAATAAAACCTTAAAACAATATGCATTCTTCAGGCAAACCCTAAATGGTACCACAAAAGACAACCAATAGTTGCTAAATATAATTAGAAATAAATTTAGCAAGACCTTAAATTTTTCTGCCTGCGTTTCCACTACAAACAACTAGGAAAGCGTGTTCAATGTCATACATGCACAGATCAAGACATCAAGTACAGCTGTATAGAGAACACACATTTCTTAAAATGGCACCGGCGTTAAACTGCCAGCATCTTTTGTGAGAAAAAACTTAAACGTAAATATTTGTATTAGTGGTATATGTATCACCATGATTTTAAACTTTTATTTCAGTACATATTTTAGGACATGCTGTAAACTACATTTCTAAGAGATATTGACTTTGGTATTACAATTATTATTAGTTTCATTTGAAATCAAAGTGCGGCCACAAAACGTAAACAATGTAAAATTCACAAGCATCTATTTATCTAAGGAAATGTTTGTAATTAGTTAATTTTATATTACCCATAACTCCCCAGTAACATCTTACATCACAAGGTACTTTCATAGATGCAAACAAAAGATGGTGTACTCATACGTCACACAGTGACATCACTGCTTTTACTAGAAAATGTTCTAAATTTAATTATTTAGATTACTAAAACATTAAATAAATATTAACATTAGGCTATACATTTATTATATTTTTACATCTCATTAATGGAATATTTTTTATGAAAATATTCCATCTGCTGTCGAGATATATAACGTATATAAGTAGCATCGTTCGTTTGTGTTAGCAAATTTTCACCTATTGTCACATCTTAACACTTTAACGGTCTGAGTGATTTCATAAATGCAACAATACAAGTACTTATTACAAATCAAGGTTAGTCAGGCAAATTGAAACATGTCAGTGTTTCACAATGTATCGTTCAACATTCCGGAAATACCTTAGCTGAGTGAAAGGGGAGGAGTCACTTCTCCAACATAAGAATCAGCTGTTTGTCTTTCGTTTACTGTAAGAATTAGCTAATTTCTTGAAAACAATAAAAAAGAATTAATGTTTTCATAAAATATACAGTACACAAAATTCAAAAACAAATCTAGGCCTAGATAGAAAATGAATAACCAATAAATGGCAACTTTTTAATGAAACATAGCCTATTTCTCAAGTGTTTTGACTTTATTGTTTAATATTTTTTTAATGAGAGTTTCAATGAAGAAATATGCTAATAATTTTCAGAATATTTAGGCTATGATGAAAGGGAAGATATACAGATAAATAACATTT
>JARUHE010318289.1:0-11586 GCA_031471125.1 Archaeomysis grebnitzkii | reverse complement strand
CATGACATGCAGAATTAGTGCGACACCATGCAGTAACTATGCATGACATGTGTATTGAAAATGTAGGCCTACTCATTGCTAAGAACTTACCTGCGAGGTTAAAACCAATAAGGCCTAAGTAATACTTTTTTTTTCTTTTATTATTGTAAAAATCAAGAAGCCTATAATGGTACAACGCTGGATAATTAAGGCATATATCAAAATATATTTCATTATAAATCAACATATACTATATATACACATTCATAATAAAATAAAAATCCCATGCATAATATAAATAACAATATCTTCAATATATTCACTATGTTCAATATATTATCAACTAAAAACAAAACAAAATTAATAGTTTCTTCGTTTATCCACAGTGTCGATCCTTCTTCAAGGAAATCATCTTCACAGCTGTCGACCCATCAGATTTTTGGAATGGAAACAAGCGTCACCGAGATCACAGGAACAAAGATAAATGTAGTGGAGGTGAAAACGTTCCACAGACGTTGAGCAGCGAGACAGGATATTATAGGAAACGAACTGATCAGAGGAACGGTCAAAGTGATAAACTGTCGTACAAGACACAAGAAAAGAGACCGAAATGGCACGGCCACGCGATAAGAGTAGAAGAAGACTATATGGGAAGAAGATCTAATGGAATGGAAGTGGAGGGGAAGACCGAAGAAGATATGCCCTAGTAGTATTGTAGTCATTAATCCTTAGCTATTAGCCAAGGGAAAAGCTAAAATCTCTTGGCTAGTAGCTATGAGAAATTCAAGTAGTGCAGCAAACTTTTGGAATCCAATCATTGTCCTGATCGTCAATTTGATAATCAAAGTAAAATTTATAATAAGTTTAGGAAGCAGAAAAATAAGGTTTTGTTGCGTTTTTAAAGTCAATTCCCAGAAATTATAGCAGAAGCTATCGGGAGGATTTTTGCGCTCGCGTGGCATAATTAGACAGTAAATCAATGCTTGATATCAATCACAACTGACATTCATGTACTTTGAACTTGGAAACACAAAACCCACGCCTAGAACAACGACAAGGTGACTACGATCGCTATAGATGTACTGAGGGAAGATAAGGATTATAGTGCAGGACAAATACAAGTTTAAACTTGTCAAAGCATGACAATTTTTGTGCAAACCTGTGCGCACGAGGTATTAAGAGCGCCAACGTGGTACAGTGAATCTTCCGAACTGTTGCTATATATTTTTATTACTGTTGCTATATGTTAAGATTATTGTCGCTATATATTTTTGCTATACATTTTTATTATTTAGGGTGTTTTTGTGTAGGATGAGGGGGGCTGGAAGTTGGAATATGTAGAAAATAAGTGAAAACATTACGTAAATATGGGAACAATCGATCATCTTTTATGATTTTTTTACAATTTAAGAGTGAACGTCTTTCTCTCCCCCTCCCCCCAAAAAAATCTATATCCTTGCTACAACTGTTCATGTTTTATAACTGTTCACCTCTTTAGCCCCCAATAGAAATGTAAAGACTAAAATAATTCTTTTCGTCCCTTCAAATTATCGAAAAGTGATACAAATAGGTGGAAGGGGGGGAGCGTGAGTCATATTCGGATTCAGGTCATTTTACATAAGAATCAGCAAGAATGGTGTCAGGGCTGGAATTTTTTTTTTGCAGACCAGTGTTATTTGCCCTCAAACCTTATTCTTTATTTTTAAAAATAAAATTTTCTGAAGTGCCACTCTTTTTCTTTCATTATTTAGGAAAAAAGTAGGACTTAATTAGCTTTCAATACAACTTTAACTTAATCTAAAATTGATTTCCAATTAAACAATGTTTAATTTACTTTTATTAAAGTTAATGTCAACCCTGCACGGATAATTTACATAACTAGCGATGAGGTTTTTTTAAGAAAAAGCTTTAAAAGTTGATAGATATTTTATCTCCCTTATCACTTTACGCCCGTGTGTGACGAATTCGTCACATAGAAAACAATGGTTTATAGCGAATGAATATATAAAAAACGAGCCTATACCCGGCGCTGCACCCGGAGGGTATTCAGCACGTTTATAGCAAGATCAATTTTATTTGTGAAGTCTAGCAACCGGGTGTGATGATTATGGCACATGTTCTAGTTAGATTTAGGCGATATAGAAAAATAAAATGTGTACAACACTTAATAGACACAATAAAAGTAAAAATATTTGTTTTCACTTTTTAAAAATTAATTCAGGGCGTAAAGGGTTAAATTGTGCAGTTGATGCCATTCAAGGCATTCCCAAATGTATCCTCAAGTTGAATTTTTTGGATTAATGAAAGGATTTCAAAAGGTTTACCAACAAAATAAATCTAATCAAATATTTTGATTAGAATAGTTGGTTGAAATAAATGGAGTTCATCCTACATCCAAGCAAGTTTTATTAACGAAACAATAAATCAACTATTGGTTTGGAAAATTTAACCTTTTGATAATTTAATTTATGTAATATAGTAATAAATTTAGTAACAACAGTTTTTTTTTATTAAGATTTAGGATTATATTTTAGTGACCAATTTTTTGATAATTTATCCATGAAATAAAAATATTAAAAAAAATAAACTCACCTAGTATGGTAAGATAATCTACATGAACTTCATCAATTCTTGATGGATCAACAATTAAACCTTGATTTAAGCACAGTAAAGCAGCTTCAAAGTCTCCGGAAGATTTTTTCAGTTGTGCAAGTTGAAAGAACAAATCAGAATCTACTGAATCAAAGTAATTTGCAACTTCTTTGGACATCATAAATCAATCTACAATGAGCATCATCACCTCCTGAAAATTAATTCAATGAATTGTAAATAAAAGTTATGCAAATTATTAAATATATATAATTACTAGGAGAATTCAACCCCATTGGAGCTTAGTTTCCAAAGTAAGAAAATAATTTATGGGTACACAATCAAAAATATTGTGGGCTTCAACTCTCTTGTGGGCCAATGGCCCAATGGACACTTTGCTCCTCATTGTCTTGCCCCTATTCCTAATTGTTATTAGTAATAATATTTTTATACAATAGTTTTGTGGCTCATTTTAAGGTTAATGCTTATTATGCTCCAATCTAACCAGGGCTTGGGAGTCGGATGTATAAACCTTTGACTCCGACTCCTCTAAATTTTAAAAACCGACTCCGACTCCTCTGGACCATAAAATGTTCCGACTCCGACTCCCAAGCTCTGTGTCTACAATACAATTATATTTGCATTGATAATAACCCTACTACAACCGTCATTGTTTTGTCCCTACAGGCATTAAAGAGTTAAAGTGTACTTTTAACATTGGTATTCCTCCTAAGTATTTAAATTTTGAATGCTATTTAACATTAGGGGGTAGTACGATAAATTTTTGTTTTTTTCTAGCCGGTGAAACGGAAGTTAAGGTTCTCACCATAATTAATATTTTCTAGGACCGTTGTCGTTGGCAGCATATGAATTTTGGTCAATCCTTGTATTTAAAGATTTACATCAATGTTTCGAACATTTAGGGGCTACTTTCCACGCGTGCTAGTTTGGTTGTAAATTTATGTTCATGCTGCCCTTCTAATAAAAAATGGCAGGAATTACTTCTCACTTTTGCTGGAAATATGGAGTAAACAGATATTTTATTGTACAAAAACAGTGATCCAACCATTTTAATTTCATAATATTTTGCAAAATAATTTTACAGTTAGTAACATTTTTTTTAACAAAGTAAATTTAAAAAGTAAAGTGAAAATAAGTGCAGTAAAACTCCTGAACCGTAGAATAATAAAACGTAGAATCGTGAAACTGAGAAATCCTAAAACGTCCACATCATATTTCTATTTATACAAAAAAAAACATGACACACAGGCAGGGGTAACGGTGTTAAATTATATGCTTGAAATGGAGACTTCCTATAACGTAGGCAACATTTCGGTATATTGGCTGTTATGTTAAGAGATGAACTATTATGCTGATTTATGCTTTCATTAATATTAATTTGATTTCAGAGATTACGAATTGTATACTCAGCACTTTTCAATCTAATTAGTAATTTTATATAAATTTTATTTTATTTCAGAGGTTTCATTTTTCAATCTAATTATATATAAATTCTATTTTATTTTATATGCAATGGCTATCCATTTAAATATTTGTATATATGCGTTGGGTTCTTTAATTAATTAATTTAATTATATTTTAAAACGAATTTCTTGAAAGTTGTCAACATTTTGAAAAATATAACATCGCGTGATGTCATCCGATCAATCTTTCAAGAGATGTTAGAATCAAATTTTTGAATCATTTTGAATATAAAATAAGTTCGACTTTTTCACCCAGTTAAGTTCTTTGGCGACGGCCATGTTCATGTTTGGAATATTTTTCCCCTTGAAGCATGTTCATGTTTGGATGTTTTTCTTTGGATATTTTTCCCCTTTGAGCATGTTCATGTTTGGATGTTTTCCTTTGAATATTTTTCCCCTTGGAGCATGTTCATGTTTGGAATATTTCCCCCTTGGATACTTTTCCCCTTGAAGCATGTTCATGTTTGGATATTTTCCCCTGGAACATGTTCATGTTTGGAATATTTCCCCCTTGGATTTTTTCCCCTTGAAGCATGTTCATGTTTGGATATTTCACCCATGGATATTTTTTCCCTTTGGAGCATGTTCATGTTTGAATATCTCCCCCCTGGATATTTTTCCCCCTGGAACATGTTCTTGTTTGAAAATTTCCCCCCCTGGATATTTTTTCTCCTTGGAGCATGTTCATGTTTGGAATATTTCCCCCATGGATATTTTTCCCCTTGAGCATGTTCATGTTTGGATTTTTTCCCTTGGATATTTCACCCATGGATATTTTTTCCCCTTGGAACATGTTCATGTTTGGAATATTTTCCACTTGGATTTTTTCTCCTTGAAGCATGGTCATGTTTGGATATTTCCCCCCTGGATATTTTTTCCCCTTGAAGCATGGTCATGTTTGGATATTTCCCCCCTGGATATTTTTTCCCCATGGAACATGTTCATGTTTGGATATTCCCCCTGGATATTTTTTCCCCTTGGAACATGTTCATGTTTGGAATATTTCCCCCTTGAATATTTTTCCCCTTGGAGCATGTTCATGTTTGGAATATTTCCCCCTTGGATTTTTTCCCTTGGACATTTTCCCTCGGACATTTTCCCCCTGGATATTTTTTCTCCTTTGAGCATGTTCATGTTAATAATATTTTCCCGTAATCTGGATAATTTCTTGTGTTCTATCCGCAGATGAGCTACTATTTTTTAGAACAAATGTTTGAAATGTATTCTTGATTTACGTTGTTTCACTTATCGTGAGCATGGTGCCAAAAACAATTTTTTTGTCCAAGATTTTTTCATCCTCTTTAACCCAAAAATTAGCACATAGTGGTCTTTTCCTGCAATAAAAACTTAAAAATGATCAAAAATGAACGTCAAGTCTAACGGGAAAGTGTCGTTAGATGTTCGCTATCAACTTATTTCTTTTGGTGTGATTCGTGACCTTTTTTACCTCTAGACGATCGTTTTGTGACCCAAGACGACCATTGTGTCTCGTTCGCCTCGAAAATTGTGTTGGTGTGATCATTAGTCGGAGAGAGGCAGTTGCAGGCATACTAGGGCGGAAATAGAGGATATGAGAGCATGTCTGATGAAAAGATGATACACAGAAGAGACAGGGAGAGCTAGAAGGGCGAAAGAAGAGAACATGAGATAATAAGAAAATATTGGATAACAAGTTGATATAAGGGAGAGAGAAGAGCGAAAAAAAAGAACATGAGATAATGAGAAAATATTGGATAAAGAGTTGACACAAAAGTCAGGGAGTGCTAGAAGGGCGAAAGAAGAGAACATGAGATAATAAGAAAATATTGGATAAAGAGAGGATACGAAAGAGAGAAAGAGGGAGGAAATAAGGATAAGACGTTCAATGAAATTAGAGTTTTTTTAATGAGGAATGAACCGATTTCAAATATTTCTAGTGTGTAAGGGAGAATATTCTGGCTACCTTCCTTGTACCAGCCAAACGTTTTTAATCAACAATTTCCTTTTTATTTGTGTCTTTTATTCGGTTTTCATTGTGAATATTTCCTTTTGCTTGTTCTTCATTGTTGAAAATAAAAAAATGTATGTTGGTTATTTATTATTGTAACTTTATAGACTAGAAAAATGACTACATCATTCAACGCAAAATATGAATATAAAATTGATCGACTGTTCATAAAATTTTTTGTTCCTAAACGAGCTTTTCATTTTTTCTCTCTTGCCAATTGTATATTTTCGAAATATTTTGTATGTTTGAACTTGTTTGGTTACGATTGAATGGAAGGAAATCTAAGGAATAATTACACCAGAACGTTCGACTCAAGTCAAGCCAATGCTTTAGGCTTCCACATTGTCCACTCCAATACTAATTCCTATGGATAATGTGGCAAGTATAGCTCTGAAGCATTGCCCTGCTCCAAATGAACTGCATGGGCAGCTCTAAAACGGTGGTGAGTAACACCTGAACACGCCTCAAAGTTGTATAGGAATGACTAAAGACGAGCATCGAAGCTTCAACGCATGAGTCATACTTTCACCTTCACCAAATAGTTTGTGACTGCAAATGTTACAGTGGATGTGTGCGAGAATGTATGTGAGTGTGAGAAGGACATAAAAACCCTGGATTTTAGCATCATGTGTGAGTGTGAAAATGGACTGCGAGTGTGAGAATGAATGTGTGCATGAGGACGAGTGAGAATGAATGTGGCGGTGCAAAGAAGTTCAAGCATATAAATGAGTGTATTTGGATGAGTTTGTGTGAGGATGTTGGTGATTGGATAACTATGATATATCGTCTAAAATGTATACTGTGTAAGAAAATATCATTCGTTTCGAATCTACTTCCAAGTTATTCATTGGAAAGTTGAACATGACTATCATCCTTTAAAATGTAAATACTAACCTAACCTCCGGTATGGATGACACGCTATATGTCGGCTGCATATCCTTACGGTACACATCACTTGATGTGGGTAATAGTAAAACTGTTTAAATATGTGAAGCGCTGAAGAATATTCATTGAATAGTAATGCTGGCGCTAAATAAAAGTTGTGATTATTATTATTATTATTAATGAGTGCGAGTTTTTGACACGCTCACACAACCATTTCTGTCGTATGCCATATGTAGGAAAACATTCCAATCCCGCGATTGTTTAAAGGATATCTTACTCATCGTTTAAAACATTTTTAGGAAACATGTTATTGTCGCTTTAATTTTACTTTTTATAGACCTAAAGCATAGAAGCTTATGGGTTAATTAGTTTAATATATATTTGTTAAATAACAGGAATGCAAACTTTGAAGATAGAAAAAATTAAATCTGGCAAGGTGCAAGTATTGTATAATCATTCCAACAACTTTTAATTATATAATCTTCGAATAAAATAATTTTTTTTCTTAAGAAACTACAAAATTATTTTACGGTAACATTCCAAGCACAATAACGCTATTACAGGTTTTTTTTTCTGTAAAGTGTTACCCATAAAAACATTGGTGTTAACAACGTGGTTTGCTTTAACAGTATTCGGTAGTTCATTACACTTTCTTTACTACAAATAAAAAATGCAATTAAAATTATGTGCTTGATTTTGCTTGTAGGTCATACATGAAAATTTAAACAGATGTGAATTATTAATTTATGTTCATCATCATCATCGACATTTTTGTTTTATATTATTATTACTATTACCATTTTGACCGTTGATGTATGTTGATGTTATTATTACCACACACATTGTCATGGTAATTTATGTTATCATAATGCGTGTATTCAATGGATCGACAATAGCACAAGTGAGGTAAACATTGCTTATGCAAATATGATCTACAATTTGCAAGTTCGTAAGAAACTTTTTCTCGAATGTTGAACTTTTAAATCCTGTTGACCGCACGGAATGGTCAATGAAATTAATTTGATCATACCAAATTCCACCCAAAATGGCCAACATTTTCATTGTCATGCGGCAGGGCAATGCGTTAGAGCTGTTTGCCACATTCTCCATAGGAATTACTATTGGAGTGGACAATGTGGCTTGTCACGAGGCGTTCTGGAACGCCTTCGTCGTCAACACTAAGGGGCTACCCCCTTAGAACTGGCCCCCTACTCACGTCTTCTTCTTTTCTTTTTCAGGTGCAGCAACGCGATGTGCCTGGCATCGATGCCGCCTACCTCGCCATAGACACCGACGAGGCCATGGAGGTGGTCTGGAATGAGGTGAGTCACCCCCCCCCATTCCCTCTTCATCTCGAGGGGTTGCCCCCCATATATGGGGGGATAACCCCATCTCCGTTTTCATCTTGAGGGGTCTGCCCCCCCATGTACAAGGGGGATGTACACCCCTTTTCTTCCCTCGCTCTTACTCTCACTTCACTTGTTGGTTTTTATGTTATTATTATTATTATTATTATTATTATTATTATTATTATTAGTCTTATTCTTATTATTATAATTATGTATTTTTTATTATTATTACTCAACACTATTATTATTGTTTTTTTTTTATTATTATTTATTGATTTTTGTTATTATTATTGTTGTTTAATTATTTTATTTGTTATTGTCTGTTATTTTATTTTAATCATTGGTAATGTTGTTTCAATTTAGCTTTTTATTGGTTGTTATAATTCTACTTTATTTTAATTGTTTTTATCATTTAATTATTGCAATTATTTAATTAATAAATTAAATACATTTAACTTTTTAATGAAGGTCGCGGCGCATCATTGTTAATATGACGTCATTTTAATTTAAATTCTTCATTTCTTTACATCACCCAACACTGGAAGACAATACACAAGACGTACAGTCATTTCTATGAAAGCCGTACCAACATCGACTAATGCACATTTTTCAAATCGAAAATTAGAATAATGAAGTTATTAATTATTGTTCTTGTTGTAAATTCCATCCTGTGAAAATGAATGGTATATTTCCACAGTATGAAATGTACAACAAAAAAATCAGAATTTATAATTTCATTATTCTTATTTTTCTATTTGAAAAATGTCAGATACTTATGCCACGATTGTACAAAAAAGATTACGTTCTTTGGAAAAAAATATTAAAAATGCGATTGGTTGTTTTTTCTCCATTTTATGTTTATCGTCGTATAGAGAAAACCAATTTTTATATCGCCCACCAATCAATCATGAATTTATACATTTCATTAGTTGTTTAAATAAAACACTTGTTATGTATACTATATTTTCATTATTTGCTAAAAACGTATTTTAAATCTAGTACTACACTGACTTATATTTACCCTCACTTCAAACTTTCATCACTCTTATGTTGTAATACTTTAAAATACTTTTATAAATTATAAAATACCTTCCACATTTTAACAAGGCACGTAACTTCATTCTCAATATCATGCATGCAAATACCACATCAATGTAAATTATCAGAAGTTGCTACAAATAAATCATTTATTGGTTGTTTGAAATATCATCCTGCAGGGTCCCAAAATGTTTTTCTATTCAAAGAGGATGTTCGTTTTTGATCGTTTATAAGTTTTCATTGCAGAAAAAGGCCACTTTATGCTAATTTCTGGGTTAAAGAGGCCAAAAAAAACCACATTATTTTGGCACCCTGTCAATAAGGTTGATTCCTGTCTTCACTCTTAGGGCCTTTGCTGCATCACTTTTTCGGTTATGCTGCGTCATGTATGATTTATGGTCATGATCATCACATGAATGCTCTAACATGCTGGACTAATCTTTCTCTTCTTAACCTGGATTACGACGAGAAGAATTCTGCTCTCTTTTTATACATCTAAAATTATCTTTTACACAATCGTCTTGTTTTTCATTCGTCAGTTATCTCAATCCATGTCTACACTTCTCTTTTTATTCAATATTTACATCTATTCATTCTTGTACTTACGTACACATATTTTCCGTTATTCCTCTGACTTATCCCTCAGAAGACGTACGTTATACGTATGTACGCGTACTAAACGTACATGGACAAAGTCCGTACGTACTTGGTGCGTTGTATTCACAAAATACGTATGTACGTGTATTTTGAGTAAAACGTGCCAAGTACGTGCATATTTTGTCCCCTTACGTTTGGTACGTTTAGTATGCCTATGTACTTTTCTTGGAGGATTGGATCAGCGTGCAAAGTTTTGTTTTGTCCTTGAATGCGACGTATGTTTGTTTCATGCAAACATTAAAGTCATGTTTTATGCTTTGTACCCATTACGTTAGAATTACATTACATTACATTAGAACTACATTACATTACATCACATTAGAACTACATTACATTACATCACATTAGAACTACATTACATTACATCACATTAGAACTACATTACATTAGAACTACATTACATTAGAACTACATTACATTAGAACTACATTACATTAGAACTACATTTCATTAGAACTACATTTCATTAGAACTACATTACATTAGAACTACATTACATTAGAACTACATTACATTACATTAGAACTACATTACATTATAATTACATTACATTAGAACTACATTACATTACATTAGAACTACATTACATTACATTAGAACTTCATGCACCCATTAAAGTACTGCAATGATCTTCACTTGTCTTTTTTAACACTGCGCAATATTTGGTGTTACATAAATCACATTAACGTCAAGGTTAGTCTGTTATTTGTAGGATTTTTCAATCGTTCAGACTTCTCTCCTCGAACTACATGACCATTGACGTCCTTGGAGAATGAACACCAAACAGCTGAGGGCATTACCTAGAAACACTTTCACATAATTGGATCGACAATAGCACAAGTGAGGTAGCCCATATTTAAATAATGTATAGCTTACCTCACTTGTGCTATTGTCGATCCATATTTGATAATGATAAAATGTTACAATATGTTTGTGAGAATTAAGTTTAGGCGAGTCCATTATTTGGGAAATCCTCCTCACCTTACGTCACAGCACGTCCGTGAACTGCATGTTAGGCCTATCTGGGATATGGCGACAACGTTCTTTCAAATTTAGTTTCATTGTTTGATTTTTTTTACATTTTCACTTCTTATAAATAGTTGCCATAGACTACACTATGTAGTTTGTTTCAATAGGATTGGTATGCTTAAGTACATAAAAAATATATTTGAATAAATTAATCATAAACATGGTTTCGTTTACGAAGTAAAATTTTAAAATAACAAAATTCTATTGACTACACATATTCTTGTGGTATGTCAATGACAGGAAATTATATGCGTTTGAGTCGATTAAAGTATTTTTTAAATGTTAGCACATTTCTCTACACCTTAACGTTTTTGTCGAGCGAGTGAAACGAAGTTAAGAAATAGGTGTTACTATTCCGTCGTGTCACCGCGTCCGGACATTCAACAAAAGATTCAAGTTTTATTTTCTTAATAACTTGTTTGTTTTTTAGTATTTTTGCATCAAGTTTTCAGATCTGAACAAGCAATATGCTTACGATATAATGCAATAGAATTATTTTTATATCATTTCATTTTTTTTGTTGTTTTAGGTTAAAATGAGGAGAAATAACTTTTAAAATATTTCACATTCAACAAAAGGTTCAAGTTTT
>JARUHE010318278.1:0-11586 GCA_031471125.1 Archaeomysis grebnitzkii | reverse complement strand
AATCATGTTTTGTTTTTAATCATGTTTTGTTTTTAATCATGTTTTGTTTTTAATCATGTTTTGTTTTTAATCATGTTTTGTTTTTAATCATGTTTTGTTTTTAATCATGTTTTGTTTTTAATCATGTTTTGTTTTTAATCATGTTTTGTTTTTAATCATGTTTTGTTTTTAATCATGTTTTGTTTTTAATCATGTTCTGTTTTTAATTCTGCTTTATTTTTTATCATTTTTTTAATCATGTTTTATAAATTTCAAGTCTTTTTTTTAACTTTTTCTCTTTTCTTTTTGCCTTTTTTCTTTAACTTTGACATTTGTGAAGATTTTTATATTATGGTTAGTGAGTGTTGTATTTTGGTTTTAGTCTCTTATGTGTATCACTTTTATTCTCGCTCTTTTCACACGTTTATTCTCCTTTTTTCACACCTTTATTCTCCCTCTTTTCACACCTTTATTCTCCCTCTTTCAACACCTTCACTGAAATTGATCAGTTGATTTATTTTCACAAGAACATTTGACTGAATAGTCTGATCAGGTCAAGTGCAGACGTTCGAAATATTCGTTGAGACTGTCAGGTAAAAAGTGACGAAGCAAAATTATTTTGTTGGATAAAATTTGACAACATTTTGGATCATTTGTTGATTCTCTTGATCGTTTCAAGGCTTCGTTTTTGTGCGTCTCGCTCAAGGTTGGCGAGTTCAATACCTTTGGCGTTTTTTTCTTTTAATTAAACACTTATGTGGCACAAGTCGTTATTGTCTTTGTTATTATTTATATCAACATAGTCGTTATTGTTTATATCAACATTGTCGTTATTGTTGTTGTTATTATTTATATCAACATCGTCGTTATTGTTGTTGCTGTTGTTTTTATTATTCATATTGTTGTTGTTATTATTATTTATATTAACATTGTTGTTATTGTTTATATCAACATCGTCGTTATTTATTGTCGTCGTCTCCGTCGCTATTTCCTGTCTATTGATTTTTATTATCAATATTTCATTAGATTTAATTAAAATTATTAATGTTTTTTTATGTTATGTTTTTTATGTTTTTTAGCAATATTAATATTATTTACCAATATTAATGTTATCTTATTATTATTATTTTAATTTATTATAATTATCCAATGTTTCATTTTTATTGGTGTTAGATTACGATGATAACACAACATGGGTGATGATTAAAATCTAACAATTTTAATGATAGAACTTAGCACGAATTATATCAATGTAACTAATTATATAAAAAATATTTGTTTAATGTAAAACAAGGTAAAAGAAAGTAATTTGGCCAATGCTAATCAGGACAATAATGCTCGTTTTACGTACAATGATAATGATTGCGATAATACTAATAATTATATTAATGATAGTATAAACAATAATTATAGTAGAAATAGAAAATCATGCTCAAGTTGGTAATAATGATAAAATTAATGACGATAATGCGGTTAAATCAAGTATAATATATTATTATTAAATTTAATTACTATTATTAGTTTTTAATGATTATTAATGGATGGTATTTTCGAATTATTGATCAACAGATCTCAAATGCAAATAATTAATAATGCTGTTTCTATTTCATCAAAATGGTTTATTATTATTATTTATTATTATTTATTGCTAATTATTACAAATATAATTATAATAGTTTGTTGTGAACATAATTATAATGGTTCATTATAAATGTAATTATATTAAGCCATTATAAAATTAATTATAATAGTTCATTATAAGTCTAATTATAATAAGCCATGATAATTATATTAGTTCATTATAAATGTAATTATAATAAGCCATTATAATTATATTAGTTCATTATAAATGTAATTATAATAAGCCATTATAATTATAATAGTTCATTATGAATGTAATTATAATAAGTCATTATAATTATAATAGTTCATTATGAATGTAATTATAATAAGCCATTATAATTATAATAGTTCATTGTGAATGTAATTATAATAAGCCATTATAATTATAATAGTTCATTGTGAATATAATTATAATAAGCCATTATATTTATAATAGTTCATTGTGAATGTAATTATAATAAGCCATTATAATTATAATAGTTCATTATGAATGTAATTATAATAAGCCATTATAATTATAATAGTTCATTATGAATGTAATTATAATAAGCCATTATAATTATGATAGTTCATTATGAATGTAATTATAATAAGCCATTATAATTATAATAGTTGATTATAAATGTAATTATAATAAGCCATTATAATTATAATAGTTGATTATAAATGTAATTATAATAAGCCATTACAATTATAATAGTTCATTATGAATGTAATTATAATAAGCCATTATAATTATAATAGTTGATTATAAATGTAATTATAATAAACCATTATAATTATAATAGTACATTATGAATGTAATTATAATAGTTCATTATAAATATAATTATACCAAAGCAAAAATACTCGCCAATGATAACATTTCCCGAAACCTTTA
The DNA here is from genome assembly GCA_031471125.1 of Archaeomysis grebnitzkii. Lineage (NCBI taxonomy): Eukaryota > Metazoa > Arthropoda > Malacostraca > Mysida > Mysidae > Archaeomysis > Archaeomysis grebnitzkii. The sequence continues at coordinate 9,104 of JARUHE010318278.1, read as the reverse complement.
TCTGCCCACTGAGTTACATTCCTGATGATGCTGTCAGTGTCTGTTTGGAGTTTTGAAGATTCAATCGCCTTGCTCAAATCCCAAATTGGTCTGTTGATGAAATTTGATTTTGGTTGTTACATCTACTTAAGAAAACGCGTTTACTATTTCTTCCTTTATTGTCCCACATTCTATTTAATCAATCAATCAATCAATCAATCAATCAATCAATCAATCAATCAATCAATCAAGCTTTAATGCAGAATTTAACTTTACATTACGTTGTGGTTTGTAGCTCACACTGAAATACGGTTCCTTTTTTTCATTTTGTGATGTGTTAGCACAAATTGTTTTCTGCAACACAATGGCTGAAGTAACCAAATGATTTTGAAATCCAGATTATTTAATCTATAATGACCGGTAAAATTCCCCTTTCCCGACTAGTCCATGGAAATCTTTATTGTGTGAATCATGTTTGGTAAAAGCAGTTGCATGGCTGCTCAGGTATATATAACCACCCAATCCATCTCAGATATGAGAAAAACTTCTGCTAAATTAGTTTTGGCGAACGATAGAAACGAAGGTTTAGGCAGCTAGATAAGTAAATCCTCGTCAGTGGCGTTAGAAACTCATTTAAATGCTTCAATGTCATCTATTATTTTTAAATTGAATTTTACTTTAGTAAGATTATCCTTTTTAATATTAATTGACATTTTTTATTTTTTTTATTTTAGTTTGTTACTTTTTAGATCGATTACAGGTTTGCTTACTTGTTTTGGTTTGATTTATGCAGTAATGGATTGGAAATGAGGTGTACCTGAAAACACCATTTTTCTAAAAAAAAAATCTTTTTAGTGTCTGTTTTGATTGTTTTTTTATGTTGAGCTGCTGAATGATTTTTTTTAAACATTTGAACCTTTCATATCGTGGATTATTAACACCCTTATGTGAATTCTATTAAATCAATTTCTTACAAGTGGAATCCGTGTATGTTGAACTGTAGCTGTTAATTGCGAGTTGCTCAATTAGAATAATAATATAATACTAATAATTATAGCTTTTATATTGCGCCGACACTATTCAATAAATACTCATCAGCGCTTCACATATTTAGGCCTTATTATTATTACCCACATCAAGTGATCTATACCCTAAGGATATGCAGCCGACATATGGCGCTTCCTTCAAGATGGGTAAGCTTAACATATGAAATGTTAAGAGAATACAGCCACGCTCAAATTATCAATGAAATAGCCTTAGAGCGGACTCGAACCGGCGCCAATCAAATTTACTTATGCAGCATTAATCTCCAGGCAGCGTTCATATCCACTCGGCCACCATCTCTCAAATATAAATATATTTATGGCTGGGTATTTTTCAATTCTATATATTTTAAATTATTTGTTCCTTCGTATTCAACATAATTGTATCTTAAAATTAGTTTGTTCACTTTTGATTTAGTTCGCATTGGTTTCAAATAATTTTGATTACATAAATGAGTTTGAATGATTATTCTTTTAAACTATGTTTGCCTTACAATTAATTAATTAAATATTTTCCAATAAAGTTTAAAATAATTTTTTAATTTTTCTACATAAGCGCACCTATTTAATAATATATAAAGCAGCCAAGATCTTTTATGAATTGCCCAAATGCTATACTTTGAAATGAAATGTTGTTTCCCGCCTAAAGCTTTACTTATGCCGCCTTTTTTCCCTTCGCAGGTTCCGTCCAGACCGACGATGCCAAACGAGCTGGGCTCTGGTGACATGACCAACCTGTGCAACCACCGCCGGAAACTCGCCGTCGCCTTCACTCACCACTTAGAAGCACAAGCCAAAAAAGGTACGTTCGTGTGGGACTCTTGTGTCTGGAACTTTACTGTTAACATGTTGCCTCTGAGGTGTGTGGCACTCTTGTGTCTCTGGTACTTTATTTTTAACATGTTGCCTCTGAGATTGTTGTTGCTGTTAACATATTTATGTCACTAAATCGGTGTCAGTTTTCTCTGTGAACGCTGTTTATAAATGTGGTTACTGACACTGTTGATGTTTTTCTACATATTCTGTTTTGTGTAAATTTTACCATATTGATAATGTCTCTGTTTTTGGCAGTCCTTCAGTGTCAACATATGGCACCGTCCTGTCACTGTCACTGAAGTGTCAAAATGTTGTCACTGTTGGTGCTAAACATTTAATCAACAATATTCCACTAATGTTGACATCTTTCTCACTAACGCTCATTGAGGGTAAACATCTTGTGATTGACCTACGGTTGATGCGGCTACAGTGTGGTTAATGTTTCAAGTAATGCTTCAAATGAAAACATTGCCGTTATAATACTGAAAAAATAATGTCGGTTGCTATGTGAAATAATATATCTGTAAAACTACAATGTCGTAAATTTAATTTCAAAGCGGCGCAATATATTATTTGTTTTTATTCATAATAAACATTTTTCAACAACAATAAAGTGTTTTAAATGAAACATTTGGAATTCATTTAATTTATATATGATAGCATAGAATAAGAAGAATGGATTAATTAAATGTCTTTCCGCTGAAAGGGAAATTGATAGAAATTTGTTTAAAGCCGTTGGCGATATTTTTTTAACTTGTTTATTAACATATTTTAGTAATATAAAGGTTACAAGCAATGCAATTAGTTGTTAAATTACAAATGTTGTTGAATACTGCAAACATTTATTGTCTAAATAATTAAACATGTTTGAAATACAATTGTTTTGTGTCGAGTTTAGAATTGTTTTGTTTGGATGTGTTTATGTTGAGTTGCTATCCTTCTGCTATGTTTGTGTTACTAGTCTAATGCATTGAAGAGTATTCAATAAATGTCCTATTCGAAAGTCTATGTTAAAAAATGAATAAATGAAAAGTCGCGATAACAATAATTATGAATTTATTTCTGAAAAATATTAACTTCATTTATATTGCATTAAATGTAATACAATCAATATTTCTATTGAGAGTTTGATCGGTAATTCAATGTAACACAATGATTTTGAGTAATACAATGCTGTAAACTTTGACACTGTTGATGTGTTCATTTAAGGTGCTCCAGAGCTACACATTCAGTACACGTTATGTGGCTAGCAATAATTAATGAAACCGAAATAACAATAGTTAACCGAAAATATAAATATCAATAATTAATGAAACCGAAATAGCAATAGTTAACCGAAAATATAAATAGCAATAATTAATGAAACCGAAATAGCAATAGTTAACCGAAAATATAAATATCAATAATTAATGAAACCGAAATAGCAATAGTTAACATAAATAACAATAATTAATGAAACCGAAATAGCAATAGTTGACAGAAAACATAAATAGCAATAACTAATAAAACATAAATAGCAATAACTAATGAAACATAAATAGAATAACTAATGAAACCGAAATAGAAATAGTTGACAGAAAACATAAATAACAATGATTAATACATCATAATTAGTAAAAATTAATAAAACATAAATAGCAATAGTTAATAAAGCAATAATAATAAAGCAAAAGAAAACAGAAGCATTTGCCACAAGTGGATAAAACCATGTCTATCCAAAGTATTAGATTGTCTCCCAACATTTAATTAATGAATGTTTGTCACAGTTATTCAATTAATTCTCTGCAAATTTACTTTGATTAATAGTCCCAACAATAACAACAACAATAACGTTGATAATTAACTTGCCCTAATAACATCAACAATTATAGCATCAATCAAACCACATGAAACAATTACAACACAATAATAATTCAAAATGTTTAATAATAATAGTATTAAAAAATCCATATTCATGGTGATTAAGTTTGTTGATTATTTATATCGTGCTTTGCACCAATAAATAAGACGTAGGGCGCATTGTGCAATCACTGTCAACCTGGTTGTGCAATCACTGTCGACCAGATTACTCAATCATGATACTACAATGTACCAGGATTTATGAGACCCCAATCAATAGGACGAAGCGAGACAAAGCACAACTTGTTACGACATGTTTTCATTGTAGAACGAGTAAGGAAGGCATCATTTGCATAAGGTCAAACATTGTCTCGGTATTCACAAACAACTAAATTGAATTATTCAATTAATGATATTACAAAAAATGGAAACCAATTTAGCTTTCTCCAGAAATGGTTATTAACATCGAATGAGATTTTGTGTGCCGACTGAATAAACATTGAATCGATTGAATTCATTCTTCATCTTTGTTTCACATTTCTTCAAGATTTTCAACTAGCTAAGATTGGTTTAGTTTGTAATGCTTACATTGGATATCGTTGAATTTGTTTACATTTTCGTTTTCCATACATTTTAACGTTTTTATGGCGCTGATTAAAGTGACCATCTTTTAGCCAGTTTTGAACCCCACTAAGTATTTTATGAACTTGTCAGCACGATGTAATTTTAACTCGCCTAGAGTATACCCATGAGTATACCTACCCGGACTGGGAAAGTAATGTTATTTTCTTTTTAAAAAAATGTGTTGCGAAAACAAATAATAATAATCACTAGCACATACTCTGCTGCTTTAAGTATTTTGACAAACAAAAAAAGATTTTGGTGAAAAATGGAAATCAGTGGAAAGGTGATCTCATTTTTTGAAGGGTTTCCCTCTGTCTGGAAACGGTGATTCACAGGAATTTCCCTTCAGTTCATGACTCAAAAGTTTAGAACCTAAGATTATTTTTGTTTTTGTTTCCAGTTTCATTAACCAATTTAAAATTCAAACGTTTTTAAATACTTTTAATGTATTTGAACATTTAAATTCGACGATTTTTTCGAGACTTTCCTTATTTCATTCACAGTATTTCTCCAAATGTTTTCTCGCAATTGTCCACAAACGTAAATGCTGTGCCATCAGCTTGTTTGAATTAGGCTCCGCCCACAAGAACTTTTAATTAGGCAATCGAAACTTGCGACACGGCCCAGTGACTCATGGGGGACTTGCACGTGCGGCCTACCTGTACTTTTGTTATTATTATTATTATTATAATTTATTGCTATTATTATTATTATTATAATTTATTGCTATTATTATTGTTATTATAATTTATTGCTATTATTATTATTATAATTTATTGCTATTATTATTATTATAATTTATTGTTATTATTATTATTATAATTTATTGTTATTATTATTTTTATTATTATAATTTATTGTTATTATTATTATAATTTATTGTTATTATTATTATAATTAATTGTTATTATTCTTATTTTAATTTATTGTTATTATTATTATTTTAATTTATTGTTATTATTATTATTTTAATTATTTATTGTTTTTATTATTTATTGTTTTTATTATTATTATTATTACTAATTTATATTATTATTTTAATTATTTATTGCTATTATTGTTATTATTATTAATAATAATATTTAGTATTATTATTAATAATAATATTTAGTATTATTATTTTGATTATTTATTGTCACTAAAATGTTTTGTTTTTATTATTATTGCTATTAATCCTTGTTTTTATTGCCATTGTAGTTGTTGTTTATTATCATTGTTTCTTCTGTTTTGCTGTTAGTACCATTGTTATTTATAATTACTATTATTGTTTTTGTATTTATTATTGTTGTTTATTTTTTATAATATTTGTTTATTCGTCACCGTTATCGATTTCATTACTTTTAGCGAAGACGTGAAGCATCGCTCGAAAGTTACCTTTGATTGTTGTTGTTAGAATCGGAGTTGTTGGTTATTGTGATTTTTTTTTGCATTAGGAATGACATATAGGAAGTAATTTTTTTCTAAAACGTGAATTTATTTCGATAACTAAATTTTTATATTGACTTAATTGAGTTCAGAATAATTTTATGTCTCGCCTATAATGGTCATGTACGAGTTATTACTATAGCGGCAATTAATAAAAAATATTTGATAACCAATTATTTGTATTGTAATTACGGCGTTGATGATTATCAAACATTATTTACGACTTCCTCGTCTGGTGTTCTAGGCAGGCGACAATAATTCGTAAGTCTCATTGATTGTCAATTGGTGGCCACATGTCCCACAATCCCTCGTGCTATTTCCTCCGTCTGACGATGGACTTTTCCCGGGAAATTAGTCTCCCTTTTTGCGTAGGTCGAAGTATTTCCTCGAACAGGGAAATGATCTCCTTGAGTTGGCGTTTCCGAGAAATTGTTTCGAGTTGCAAAAGATGGATTTATGTTGGAGGTGGTGGTCGAGTGGTTTAGTTAACATCACATTCGCCAATTAAAAAAAAATTCAAAAAAAATCTTGTATGTAAAAATTAATTTTATTTTTAGATTAAAACTTCTAATTATTAATTAATATATTTATTAACCTTTAAATGTTTATGAACTTTATATTGTTAAAATTTAAAAAAGATACCTGTTTCAATTAGAATCCATACATGCTAGGGTCTAGTTATATATTGTCATTTATTCATTGACCAAACTCATCGTCTGCGGCTGTTTACTTTTAGTTTTTTTCTGTCGTGTCACAAATGTCTAGAAAGGGTTACTCTAATTTCCATATGAGATAATAATTTAATTTTGTCAAAAACGTATTTTAACATTAACGAAAAATAATGTATTTTATGTGAGAATTTTTTGACCTGACGTGATATTCATATTAGGGTACTATTACTATTGTTGTAAGTACTACTGCTACTTACATATTACTGATAATAATAATAACAATAAAAAGTACAAATTAAGGCCGTGACTGAGTAGAAGTAATGAAAACAATAACTATACTATATATATTACTATATATATATATGTGCTATTAAAAAAGTTATTTGTAAAAACTTACCAAGTATTGAAAATTTACTATTTCAATAAATATTCATTAAAACAAATACATTCTGGACAATATTTTGCAATATGTTCAATAAAAACATATAAAATAAAAATGTAGAAAAAATATTTTCTTCCATAATTCTACTAAGTTGTCTAATCGAGATTTAAAAACATATTATTTCAATATATATTCATTTTACAGTTTTTTTTATTCTGTACAACATTGTTCAGAACAAATTAAGTTGTCTACCGAGATTTGAAAACCTATTATATAAATATTTATTTATTTTACAAAAAAATATTCTGACTTTTCAGAATTATATACTGTACAAAGCCATTCATGTTCAATAAAAATCTGTAAAAAATGTTTCTTTTTTTTCATAATTCTACAAAGTTATGCCTAACCAAGGTTTGAGAACTTATTATTTCAATCAGTAGTCAGTTCACAAAAAAGAATTATTATGGACAACATTGTTCATGCTCAATAACAAATGTGTAAAAGAAAAATAAAAAATATTTTCTGGTCAAAAATGTGCCACTGGTTGATAAATCCGCAGCCTCCGCCGCCCCAACAATCGATAGTAGTTTATAGAGGCTGTTTGTCACAGCCTAATGATATAATAGTAAAAAAGGTGCCTTCATAATTGAGCTACTACTTCTGCAGAGTTTCACTATTGTTGTAACTATTAATGTTAATGATTGTTTTGAATCTTATACAACTTTCATACGATTCAATACGAGCTTAATAAAATGCAATAAATTTATATATTAGTTTGATACGATCGATCGAATACACAATATTTGTAGTGAATGGCCGGGCTTTGTTGGTATGTTGCTAAGTTTGGCGAGGAAGGACTATAATCTTTGTTGTTATTCTCATGGTATATTTATGACGCTGTTTTCATTGGCGGCGACATGCTACTGTTCAACAGTTGAGGCATCGGTGTGAAAGACAACTTACATTTTAAATAAAAATTCTCGTCTGTCTTTGAAACGAACCAAACACCAGACGATGCTTTACTTCATAGTGATGAAAACTAGTTTTTTTGTCCTCTTTCAACCAAAAAAATTGCTCGAAGTGGCCTTTTTCTGCAATAAAAGCTTAAAAACGAACGAAATCGATCAAAAACCAACATCCTCTTTAAAATGAAAAAATATTTTTCATCACCCTGCTTTACTTCTTTGTAAGAAATGCAGGAAGACAATTTCTTGATCTTAATCTTCTATGTGTGGGTTGGGCATTGTTTAATTTATATCTTTTTTGTTCTTATGCGACACAGTTTTTATTGGTGTGTTTTGCTATTTTGTTTGCCTTTGCACTTTTTTTTATTCTTATGCGACACAGTTTTTATTATTATGGGTGTGTGTTGCTATTTTGCCTAACCATTCTCTAATTACAGTTTATGTATATGGGCGTGCAATGGAACTATTTATAGCTTCATTTACATATACGAGCTAATTAGCATTGACAATAACCATGGGTACGTAACTATAAATGTTCATTATATTTATTATTGTTTTGTTGTAATTATTACCAATTTTACTCTTCATTTTGATTTTAATTGTTGTGGTTATTATTAATTGTAATTATTTTTTATAATTACTAATGTGATTTATTTTAAATAAATATAACATTGTGGTCATGTTCATTCAGAAAGTTTGTTGAAGATGTTCTATATATTTAATAAAAATTGGTTTGTTTCAAATACTTGAAGAGTCCATTCAATATTTAATTTTAGAAATCAATTGGTAACATAATTCTAATTGTCACATTTCCATCGGGCATTCATTGCTGGTGATTTACATGTATGTGTAAAAAGTATATCCAATATTGTCATTGGAATACTATTATATCATTACTATTATTATTATTATGGTGTTATTTATTATATTACGGTATCAATTACTGTATTATTATTATGATATTGTTATAAATGTTATGATATTTTTATTATAAATATTATGATATTATTATACATATTATGATATTATTATTATACATATTATGATATTATTATTATAAATATTATTATTATTATGGTGTTATTTATAATATTACGGTATCAATTACTGTATTATTATTAGGATATTGTTATAAATGTTATAATATTATTATTATAAATATTATGATATTATTATACATATTATGATATTATTATTATACATATTATGATATTATTATTATACATATTGTGATTTTGTTATTATACATATTATGATATTATTATTATAAATATTATTACTATTATGGTATTATTTATAATATTACGGTATCAATTACTGTATTATTATTATGATATTATTATTATAAATATTATGATAT
>JARUHE010318267.1:0-11587 GCA_031471125.1 Archaeomysis grebnitzkii | reverse complement strand
TTATTATTATTATTATTATTATTATTATTATTATTCTTATTATTATTATTATTAATTGTAGTATTTGTGCAATCTATTGATTTATTTAGATGAAAATAATCATGGTTATCTGATCGAGGTAAATCTTGGACATTGGGAATGGTCAATTTTTAGTGGTACGAGTTTCATAAGTTGTATAAAATATTATTTATTTATTATTTTCTATTCATTATTTATTTGTATTATTTATTATCATTTATTTGTTATTTAAATTCGTTTTTATTCATACATGTGAAAAGGACCAGCCGAGAATACAAATAGTTTTGAAATGACCGGGCAGTTTCTGTATACTTGAGATCTCATTTTTAAGATATTACAAAGATTTTTACATTTTTTTAAAGATTTGTATTTTTTTTAAAGATTTTTACTTTTGTAAAGATTCTTAAAGATCTTACAATATTTTTTAAGACCTTCGACTTGATATAAAATTTAAATATACACATTTCAAATGTTGGTTCGTTTGTTTATTCGTTCATTTGTTTATTTATAAATTCATTAAACTACTTATTAGTTGTTTATTTATACATTTCTTCATTTATATGTTTTTATGTATTATATTGTTTGTTTGTTTTCTTATTTGTATATACATTTTGCTTAGGTATTTTTATTTATTTATTAATTTAGTTGTTTATTTATTTGTTTATGTATTTTATTTTTTAATTAATTTAGTTGTTTATTTATTAATTAATATAGTTGTTTTATTTATTTGTTTAGGTATTTGCATTTATTTATTAATTTAGTTGTTTATTTATTTGTTTATGTATTTTATTTTTTAATTAACTTAGTTGTTTATTTATTATTTAATATAGTTATTTTGTTTATTTGTTTAGGTATTTGTATTTATTTATTAATTTAGTTGTTTATTTATTTGTTTATATATTTTATTTTTCATTAGTTTAGTTGTTTATTTATTAATTAATATAGTTGTTTTATTTATTTGTTTAGGTATTTGTATTTATTTATTAATTTAGTTGTTTATTTATTTGTTTATATATTTTATTTTTTAATTAATTTAGTTGTTTATTTATTAATTAATAAAGTTGTTTTATTTATTTGTTTAGGTATTTGTATTTATTTATTAATTTAGTTGTTTATTTATTTGTTTATGTATTACCCGCCACAGGTCCCTTCACGGTGTTCGTTCCCACCGAGTCCGCCTTCCGTCAACTCCCGCCAAGAAAGCGCGCCAAAATTCTCAACAGCACCGCCCTGCGACGTGACGTCATTTTCGGTCACATTGTGGCGGGAAATTTCTTCTCGTCAGATCTCAAAAATGGCGGGAAGGCGAACACGATTGGCGCAGACCGCGTCGCTTTTAGCGTCGGTTCCGGCGGAATGGCCGTCAACGGATCCAGGATTATTTCAGCGGATGTCGCCGCGTCTAATGGCGTCGTTCATGTGATAGATTCCGTCATTTTGCCGGATATTGTGAGTTTTTTGTCTTTTTTACCGTATGGCTGTAAATTAAGGGCCAGAGATGTTCACATAGCTTGAGGAGCAAACTCTGAGGGTAAAAGTTAAAGATATTTCCACATTTCGACTGGTTGGACATGACGTCATGAAGAAGTTTGTTATTTGTGTAGTTTAAGGAGTGAGTTCTGGGCAAGTGAAAAAAATAATAGAAAATTCTCTTTCATTCTTACGACCGTAAAACGTCTACAGTGTGGGCATAAGTGAGGAGCCAGGCTCAAGCACTTTGGGTGATAAATGACTATTTTTAGAATTGACACCCTTACAGTTTTGAAAGCATTGCAATAAGCTCAACGAGAGGTTCAAGTGCAGTAGTGGAGGAGAGAGCTCTGGAAAATCCTCAACTCTTATGCTATTAAGATTTTGACAGGATGGGTACATTATCAAAACGTGGTTCTTGTTCATTAAATTTGAAGGACAGAGAGATTTCAGCACATTTATGCACGCAAAATTATAGTGAAAATACTTTGATGTTCATTATATTTTATTTTTGATCATTTTTGGCCCACCCTGTATAGTTCAACCAAATAATCTCGATAGGCAATTCGATGGTTGTGTGATCATAAACACAAGTACTTTTATTTTTCTGTTTTTCCTTTTTAATAATATAGATTTATGATCAAAAAGTTTAAAACAATTTATAAATGTAATTATAGTTAAGAAATTAGAAACAACCAAAATAAAATTTATAATTTAAATAAGTTTTCTGTTATTTAAAAGTTAAGAATTTTTTGACATCCGTTTGTAAAGATCAAAGTCAGTGCTACAAAGTTCAGTTTTAGATGACTTCATTTTTTTATTCTCTTTAATTTTATTAAAATTCATCTTTTATCTTATCGAGCTTATCTTATCAGTTCTTAGAAAAATTAAGAATCATGGCAAATGATTTTACTATTTTCAATTAATAAAAATTTCCTTTATCAATTTATGACTTTAAATTTGATTGGGATATTTATATGGCTATAGCAAGTCTAATACGAGATAATAGGTTATGTAACATTGAATCGCTAATAGGCAAATTAATAAAATCTAAAAATATACACATGTAAGCAACTCTATGGTGAACATTAATTCACGGTCTTGCCGGCCTTAATGTAAAGGAATCTTTAATTACTGCATTCATTATAGTCAATCCAGCTGTATACCAACCCCATCCACAAACATATACTGTGCAATACACTTTCATACACTTTTGCTTGGCAGCTTATATTTCTAAAAATATTTTTAGTTTTCTGGTAACAATAATAAATAATTTTCGTGTGTACACTAGTTTATGCCGAATGATGGCAGTATTTGAAAATCTATACCCACAAAATCATATATCAATAATAATAAGTTTTTATTTCATCTATAAAGCCATCAAAAACATTAAGTAAAAGTCGTACTATAAAATATTTAAAAAAAATAAATTATGTCTATTTTCTGTAATTTATTATCTGTTGATTGTTTTTAAACTAGTGCCACCTTAAAAAGTATTATTATTGTATCTTATTGTAGAAATATTAGAAAATGTATATTCTACTTTATCCGTTTCTTATAACACCGGTGATACATACTCTAATTGCGTATTCCATCGTATGTAACATCAGTGTTACAAATTAAGTTAATTTATTTTTTTAATAAATTTATACAGGCAAATATTTGCCTAATTGTAAACTATATTATTATATATTTGATTGTTGATCTACCTAATAAACTACATTATTTTTAAAATGATTAATCTATATAATTATAAATTGTATTATTTATTTAATTATTAATCTTTCCAATAATCTATATTATTTTTTTTTAAATTGTTATTCTATCTAATTATAAGCCGTATTATTATTTATTGAATTATTAACCTACCTAATAAACTATATTTTTTTTAAATTATTATTCTATCTAATTATGAACTATATTATTATTTATTTAATTATTAATCTACCTAATAAACTAAACTGTTTTTAAAAAAATATTATTCTTATCTAATTATAACCTATATTATTATTTATTTGATTATTAGTCTATATAATCAACTATATTATTTTTTAAATTATTAATCTATCTAATTATGAACTATATTATTATTTATCTAATCATTAAGCTATCTAATTATAAACTATATTATTATGAGCTATATTTAATTCACAGAAAGGTAATTTGGTGGAAGAAGCCGAAGAAGTTGGCCTATCAACATTTGCTTCGTATGTGAATCAAGCCAACTTGCAGAATACTCTCACCAATGGAGGTAAAAACCGGACACTTTTTTAAAATATTTTCATTATTGCATATTGACAAATATTTTTTGGGTACAAATTTTTTAAAGTTTCAAGAAACTGTTTAAAAAAGTAAAACAAATTGAGAGTTGAGGTTTGTAGTAAAAACTATTTATCAAATTATATTCATTTAAAAAATAAAAACAATTTTACATTTAAAAAAAATAAAAATTTACATTTAAAATAAAATTTAAAAAATAAAAACAATTTTACATTTAAAAAAAAATAAAAATTTACATTTAAAATAAAAATTAAACAAAAGGAAGAACTGCGATGGCCGGGAGTCAAACCCGGGTCAACTGCTTGGAAGGCAGCTATGCTAACCGCTATACCACCATCGCATGAGTTTTATGATAGGCATGTACATACATATATATATATATATATATATATTTGTATATACTTAAAAATGAGACTAAATAAGCTCAGTGGTCTTATATATAATCTCATTGTCGACGATCGTTATTATTTTAAAATACTGAGCTTATATCTGTTAATAATAATACATTGCCATTAAAATCACATTGCCATTCAATAATGCATTTTCACCCAAAACACAATGATTTTTAAAAAATAATCATTATAATCTCTACAAGAAGGCTATAGTTTGTACAGTCGGTTATTTCCGTGACCACAGACAGTGGCTGTGCGTATGACACAGTGGATGCGCATATCACGCAGTCAGTCTGGGCAAAATATGCATATTTTTTATACAAAGCGATTACTTTCATGAGGAGTCATGTGTGTTTTTACACAAAATAAAACAATCGTAACACATAATTTTTAAACAATTATTATCATTCAATGCATCAGGTTAGTGTTTCGAATTAAAAGATAGATCAATCATGTAAATGGATCAACAACAGCACAAGTGAGGTAACTCACATTAAAATAAAATACAGATTACGTCACTTGTACTATTGTCGATCCATATGTAAGCTGTACCGAAGTGCAGCACAACAACCAAAGGTTGTTCAGTACTTGGTTAATAAGAAATTAGTACTTACCGATTTTTACCACAAATCTGAGGTAACCAGTCCCAGGTATAGAACACTGGTCGTGACCAGCCACTGCGCCCACAAGAATTAAGAGAAGCGGAAAATTATGTCAATCAAATGCACAAAAAAAATTTCTCGCAATTAATTCTCCCGCCAATTTTAGGTTCGTTCACCATTTTCGCGCCAACCGAAGAGGCTTTTGCTGCCATGTCGACAGATTTCCTCTTCGAATTAAAGTCGAAACCATCTGTCTTCCGGTCCTTCCTCCTCTACCACATACTTCAGGGCACCATCTCCGCCAGCGACCTCGCCAACTCCGGTACAGGGGTCACCAGGGCGGATAGTATTGAGGGGAACCGTCTCAGGATCGAGAAAAGTGGGCGGGACTTCAAGGTGAATACGGCGGACATCATCTTCCCGGATGTGAATGCCACCAATGGCGTGATCCATGTCATTGATGACGTACTTATTCCACCTTCTCTGCATGTAAGTATTATGGTATTATTTTTATTTTTTATTTATTTTATTATTGTTATTATTATTATTTTGTATTATTGTTATTATTGTTATTATTTGTTTTATCATTATTATTATTATTATTTATATTATTACTGTTGTTATTTGTTTTATTATTATTATTATTATTGTTATTTGTTTTGTTGTTATTATTATTATTTGTTTTATTATTATTATTTTTAATTGTTATTATTCTTACTATTATTTGTTTTATTGTTATAATTATTTGTTTGTATTTGTTTTATTATTATTTTTATTAATTGTTTTATTATCAATATTGTTTCTTATATTATTATTTTTAGTAATTGTTTTATTATTATTATTATTATTATTATTATTATTATAATTATTATTATTATTATTATTATTATTATTTGTTTTGTTGTTATTATTATTATTTTTTATTATTATTGAAGTTATTATTATATTTAATTGATAAAATAGATTAAATGTAATAATAATAATAATAATACAATGGTGTTTATATAGCGCGCAATTAAATATAATTTATCAGCTACGCTTTACAAAAATGAACAAACTAATTAATTAAATGTTTCCTTGAAGAGATGTGTTTAAATATTTTTAAAAGTGGATAAAACTGGATAAAACTGGATAAAACTGGCGTGGATCTCATTTCTAGAGGCAGTTCATTCTAGATGACTGGAGAGGCGTTTGAGAATGGCCTTTTTTCGAGTCTGTATTTAATTTTGCAAAGCACAACTGATTTTACCTTAACGACTACAAAATTCAAAATGTCTTTAAAAATAACGATTTTAAATACTTTTCTAAACCAGAGTGAAGTTAGTTTCTAAAACATCATAAATATTTAATAACATTTTGTCATTTTTATATACGAAATATAATATTTTTGTGTCATGTTTTTCAATGCATCTATAAATAATGTTATAAATATGGTGTACAAGATGAAACTATGAATTGAAAGTTATAATTATTTAAATACGTTGGTTATAAAACTGGAAAATCTAAGAACCTTTCAGCTAGAGTTGCCAATGCATTTGCGACCAGCTAAGTACAAACCATATGACAACACAAATATAAATACTCTATTAAAATACTGAAATACCTGTCAACTGTTGTTAAATTTAGAAATATATTTGAAATTGTAATATTGTTAAATGTAAGAATTGGATTAGTTAGTTTATAACTACACAACTTAGAATAAGGCAAAATAATTATAAAAAATAAAAACGATAAAATAATTATCCAAAATAAAATTAAAATTAAATTATTCAAATTAAAATTTTAAAATATAATTATTAAATTATATAATTTAATAATTACTAAAATTAAAATAAAAAATATAATTCTTAAATTATATAATTTAATAATTAATCAAATTAAAATAAAAAATATAATTCTTAAATTATATAATTTAATAATTACTCAAATTAAAATAAAAAATATAATTCTTAAATTACTCAAATTAAAATAAAAAATATAATTCTTAAATTATATAATTTAATAATTACTCAAATTAAAATAAAAAACATAATTCTTAAATTATATAATTCAATAATTACTCAAATTGAAATAAAAAATATAATTCTTAAATTATATAATTTAATAATTACTCAAATTAAAATAAAAAATATAATTTTTAAATTATATAATTTAATAATTACTCAAATTAAAATAAAAATATAATTCTTAAATTATATAATTTAATTACTCAAATTAAGATAAAAAATATAATCATTAAACTATATAATAATAAAAAAACCAATTATTAAATTATATAAATAAAAAAAACATAATTATTAAATTATATAATAATAGAAACATAATAATTAAATTATATAATAAAAAAAATATAATTATAAAATTATATAATAATAAAAAAAAAATTATTAAATTATATAATAATAAAAATATATAATTATTAAATTATATAATAATAAAAATATAATTATTAAATTATATAATAATAAAAATATAATTATTAAATTATATAATAATAAAAATATATTTATTAAATTATATAATAATAAAACTATAATTATTAAATTATATAATAATAAAAATATAATTATTAAATTATACAACAAAAAAAAATAATTTCTCCACAGAGTCAGGCTCAAGACAACGTGGTTCAACATCTCCACAAGGAAGGTCACACCACATTCGCAAACCTTCTCGTCAGAGCAAATCTCCTCAACACAGCTTCATACAAAGGTAAATTTTGATCTCTTCAGTTTGGTCAACATCAAGACTGAGCTAAAGTGTGGACACAAAACACAATTGGTGATAATGTAATCTGCATCAAGGATCCCAAAGTAAATCTTTATTCTTATCCATAACCTTGACACTTTAACCATTTCTTGTAACACCGGTGATGCATAAGTCTAAACTAAATTAAAAAATAACTAACTTAATTTGTATCACTGGTGTTACATAAGTAGAGTAAGCCATTATACGCATGTATCCCTGGTGTTACAAGAAACGGTTAAAGTGTAACCATATCTTCAGCCTTGTCCTTAATCTTATGCTTAACCTTATCCAATTTGGTTTAATTTATCTGATGGACGAGAGGCGGTGTTTCCAGTGCGATATGGATGTCGATAAATAGGTTAAATTTGTCAAATTTAAAATTCCAACAATTAACTCTGTGTGTGGGTTTGTGATAAATTTTTTTCGTATGACGTTGTTTGTTTTTATATGCGATTTAATTTGATTTTAAGTTTTACCATCATTTTGTGTCATGGTTTTAGTTATCTATGCTTTGAGATATGAATTTGACCATTAAATCTTGTTGTTTTACAGAACCTCTAACAGTTTTTGTGATCCCAAACGAGTCGTTTGAGCAGCTGGACCAAACCCTTTTCTCGGAGTTGATCAACGATTACATTCTTCTGAGAAAAGTTTTGATGTATCACATGATCGAAGGAAGACATTTTCGCGCGGATCTGTACGACGGTCTTGAACTGGATACAGAAGCAGGAGACAAAATGACGTTCTCGGTCACTCCTCAGGAGATCAAAGCAGACTTCTCCAAGGTGACCGAAACAGACCTTCCGGTGGCCAATGGGGTCATCCACATGGTGGACAACCTTCTGTTGCCTCCCAATAGAAATAATCAACCTAAGAGAGTGAGTTTTTATTTTTTTTAATATCTTTAGAAACATAATTTTTCACACCTTCAAAGTCAAGCAATTAAATTATTTAATGATTTCTGTCAATTGAAAATAGAGTCATGGTGTACTAAGTTAGTTAACTACTTTTGATTATAATATGGGACCCTAATACAAATGTTGAATACAATTCTATGTTTGTAGGGAATCCTAATTTACTCACATCAGATGGTCTATTAAATTTGTTGATAGAAGCATCCAACAGATATTTGTTTAAAAAATACAAACACTGTTTTTAATTAGTTAGAATTTAGTCTAAGTGTTAAATAACATGATTTAGGTTTCATGCTTACTCATTACACCAGTATTAAGGAATTAGAAACTATTGAAAACATTTTCAAAGTTTATCACGAAAACCTTTCGCCATTTTAAAGTGCCTACACTTTGGTTGGTTTGTTAGTCTGTTTAACCTTTTAGCGACCGAGTAAGTATTATTTTAAGGTTTTCAACACACCAGAGTTTGCATTAAAAATAAACCTTTTTAAACGCGACATGTTTGTCCCCATGGTCAATTAGACTAGGATGAAAGGCAATCTTCAGGCACTGAAGCTTATATAAAATTATATAGCACACATCCTCTGATCTGAAATTTTGCAACCTAAAGGGAAAAGTATAATCGTAATCTCTATCGCACTTTTTCTTAATTTAATCAACTTTTTTGTGATCCAATCACATTGATGCAATGTTATACAAGTTTGATTTAATCAACTTTTTTGTGATCCAATCACGTTGATACAATGTTATAAAGTTTGATTGCATCACAAAAAAGTTCATTGAATCAAAAAAAGTGCGGGAGAGGTTACGCTTTAAGACTCTTCTTAACACGTTTATCATAAAATATTTTGAAAAACTTAATGAACTTTTAAACTTATCATTAAGACGGTGAGAACATATAAGCAGTGATAAGTTTTGTTCAATTTCTTTAAAATTGTTCACAAGTTGTTTGGCAATTATTGAAAACATTTAATCCTACAAAACACTATAATTTAAATAAATGTTTTTTTTTCATAATTTAGGATATAACTAAATCTGTTTAAAATAGCAATCAATACTAAAATACTAAAATCACTAAAATAACTAAAATACTAAAATAGTTGTACTAAACACTAACACAATAGTATTGTATTAATATTGAAATAAAATTTAGCTAATTAGTATTAAAGAGTATTGAAACAGTGTTGAACTAAATATTATTAAGATAATATTGAACTAAAAAGTATTAAAACAATAAAAAACTGAAAGTACAAAATAATACTAAACACTATTGAAGCATTAAACTAAAATAGTATAAATCAATAGTATAAAAAAAACCAAACACCATCGAAATACAGTAAATTAATCTAAAACCAAACGAAAAAGTACTAAATAGTATAAGAATATCAAATACCATCGAAATCCAGTACATTAAACTAAAATAAAAGCAAAAAGTACTAAATAGTATAAGAAATACCAAATACCATCGAAATACAGTACATTAAACTAAAATAAAATAGAAAAGTACTAAATAGTATAAAAAATACCAAATACCATCGAAATACAGTACAATAAACTAAAATAAAATAAAAAAGTACTAAATAGTATAAAAAATACCAAATACCATCGAAATTCAGTATATTAAACTAAAATAAAACGAAAAAGTACTAAATAGTATAAAAAATACCAAATGCCATTGAAATACAGTACATTAAACTAAATAAAACGAAAAAGTACTAAATAGTATAAAAAATATCAAATACCATCGAAATACAGTACATTAAACTACAATAAAATACAAAAATATTAAATAGTATAAAAAATACCAAATACTATCGAAATACAGTATACTAAACTAAAATAAAAAATACTAAATAGTATAAAAAATACCCAATACCATTGAAATACAGTACATTAAACTAAAATAAAACGAAAAAGTACTAAATAGTATAAAAAATACCAAATACCATCGAAAAGTACTAAAACATTTTATGAATTACAGAGAAGCAACATCGTGGAGGAAGCTCACAACCAAGGCCTGTCTGTGTTGGTGGATATGATTGGCAAAGCCAGGCTGAACAGAACCTTAACAGATGGAGGTAAGACTTGAAAATGTTTGTATGTAATATTCATAATTATAATATTAATATTAAAAATAATATTAGTAACTGTAACTAATAGATAAGTAACAATAATACTAATAACTGCAACCTAATAGACAAGTAACAATAATACTAATAACAGTAACTAATAGATAAGTAACAATAATACTTAACAGTAAATACTAAATAAGTTATAAATGATACTTAACAACAAATAAGATACAATAGTATGGAACAACAAGTACGAGTAAATACTATGTTTGTACTCGTATGTTTAAAAAGTTTCTAAAATGTTAAAGTACAATTATAAATGATATATTAACACTTTTCTTTCATTTGTTTATAATAAAAATATCTCTAAACCTTCAAAAAATATTGGTTAATCATGAATTTGATGATAAATTTACTTGCAGGTCCCTTCACGTTTTTTGCGCCATCGAATGCAGCCTTAGCTGCGCTGAGCGCATCCACAATCCAAACTTTGTTGGTCGACCCGAAATTGTTGGAAAATATTCTTCTGTATCACTCGGTCGCCGGAGTCATTCGGTCGGACGATCTGATCAACGACGCTCAAGTGAACTCGGTCAAGGGAGACCAATTGAGGATCAATGTTTACCCGAAGGGTGTCGCCAATACGGTATGTGTGTGACGCCATTTTGGTAGACACTGTCAGTTCAGTCATTTATTGGGTTGTGATGATAGAAATTACTATCGCCTAAGAAACATAGTCTTCTTAAACTGGAAAACTGTAGAAAATAATTTAATAGGTTTCTTCACTTTGAAAATCTTCGTAACTGTTTTAGTTATATAAAAAATAACTACAATTGTAATTATAATGGTTATTAAACTTGATTTAAATTGTCATTAAAATAAGTTCTAAGTATAAATTCATTTAAGATTAATTATAGTGTATAATAATAATAATAATAATAATAACATTATTATTATTATTAAAATAATAATAATAATAACATTATTATTATTATTAAATTAATTATAATGTAATACTAATAATAATAATAATATTATTATTAAATTAATTATAATGTAATAATAATAATAATAAAAATAATAATATTATC
>JARUHE010318266.1:0-20039 GCA_031471125.1 Archaeomysis grebnitzkii | reverse complement strand
ATATATATATATTTATCTACATATTAAGATATTTGTATTTGTAATTATATTTATATCTATATTTATCTTTATATTTACATGTTTACTTTTACTTATCTTTATATTTATATTTATACTTTTATTTATATTTATATTTACATCTATATAAGTCTATGAATGCCGAATTAAGCCATATACTGTATATATGCAACATTTAAATAATGTTTTTTTGTTTTCATTTACATATTCAAACCTTGAAATTAATGAATAGATGAAACATTTAAATTGTTTAAAAAAATTATCTTATAGAAAGGTTTTACATAAAAAATTAAGAATAAAATATATTTTACCATTTTTAAATGTTTTAAAATGTTTTTTAAGAAAATTCAAAAAATTTTTTAAGGTTTTGAAAGAAACTTTTTTCATTATTTCAAAATAAAAGAATAGTCAATTATAAATTTTAAAAAGCAAAATTTTTTCTTCAACTTTTTTTCACTTTTTACATTTTTCTTTCAAATTTTTCACATAGCTGGTTTTTATTTACTTTATTATACATAAATTCTATAACATATTCTTTCTTTTCTCTTTTTCTCGACCTTTTTTAATAGTTTAACGTTTTCTTCTGTCATTATTCAAGCACTTATAAGTTGCTGAATTTTCATGGGAAAAAAACATAATCATTTTTTGTTTCTTTATCATAACGTTTTAAATCGTTTCTATTCAATGTTTAAACATAATAATAAGTTTTGTAAGCCAATCAGGGAAAAGTTAATCACTCTGCATGGAATAATACTAATTGGTTGGCTAATACTTTGTATGGCGTCACACTAAATTTCGTATAAACCAATCAAGGAAGATTAGATCGTACTGTTGATTGGCTAATTCCTTATATGATGTTACATAAAAACAAAAAAGTATTAATCTATTTATTACGGTCTAGCAGTCTATTCAATATAGCAATGTAATAACAGAATAACATGCTAATAGTTTTACTATTATTATTATTCATATTATTATTATTATTATAATGCTTGTTATGATACTACACATGCTAATAGTACTATTATGATGCTACGCTATTACAACAATACAAGCATGTAAAATAATATGATAATACAATAACACTACAACAACGTAGCAATGCAATATTACAACACTATAACAGTGTGAGTTATGGCTGACTCTTTCTCCATACATACCAACATTGTTTCTTCTAACATGCATACTCACACACGTCCATGTTCAGTTCCTAAAATCGTACAGACAGGCGGTTGTGTGTAAACATGACAAATTTTTAGTAAACCAAATCTCTGAAAAGCAACTCTTTATTCACGCACGTTCAAAAGCAATTAAGGAACGACTCGTTAGAATGTTTTATATAATAAAGATGTGGTAAGTTAGGCAAAACCAAATTTATAACATGAATATATATTATATGTATAAATGATGTGATGGGATGGTTAGTATTAGTCACATACTAATGTAGAACGAAATTTATGACAATAATTTAATAAAAACTTCCCTTGCGAGCACCCAACCAGGAGTGCACCAATTGCAGTTGTATGTATATAAAACATTTTTTGAACACAATTGAGATTAGAAGGGAATGCAAAATATGTGTACGTATTATAATTAAGGGGTGGGCAAGAGTGCATCTTATGAGTGCAGAAATAGAGAATTTCGGTGCAGCTTAACATTTTCTTATTTGTTTTCTTGAGTTCTTTAAAAGGGTGAGTAGAACATTAAATTACAATTTTATTTTGTTTAAACACGTTGTGTTTCATACCAATATGTACAAAGTATGTACATACAAATTTTGGTAATATAAATCTGTTAAAAATATCTTGCAACTTCAAAGATTAAAAAATATAATAATTTAATGGATGTAATGGAAATGTCAATACGAACATTATTCTAAACAATCACTACTACCAATGAAACACGAAATCATATATCATTTGAAAATACTCCTATCAAAACCTAAGTAAAATGTGATTTGTATAACTAGTACTAAATTTCCATACACTATTATGCTAATGTATCAAATATAAAAAAAAGGAAATCAAATTTTGAGAATTGCACCCTCCCAGAAGAAATACGTTGTACGTACGTACGCGTACCAAACGTAGTTTACGTACCGAACGCACGTTGTAAAAAAAACATACTTTCGGTGCGTTTTCTCACAAAATATGTCATGGTTTGGTATTTTTGTATCCACAAAACACGTACGTAAGTGTTTTTGTGGATACAACGTGCCAAGTACGTGCTTATTTAATTCAGGTACGTTTTGTACGTAAGGTACGTCTAGTACGCGTACGTACTTTTCTTGGGGGATGCAAACACATGATCTTCTTCATGTGCGGTAACATTACATTGAAAGGCTTGTGACTGTCACTCAGTATGGCAATACTTCCCTTATGGTTGCAATTTATGATTAAATATTATTTAATATGACTTATTCTCTTATGTTCTTGAGTTTTTATTAGTCTAACAAAGACTTTAACTTTTGAGCAGCTTTCCTTCGCTGCGTTTGAACATTCATATGGCAGAGCATAATCCTAGTTGGGCTTACCTTTTAGTGTAAAAATATTTTTGGTGACATTTTTTCTAGTGCGAAACAAATATAAAAAATCAAAAAGTATTCTTAAAATTGAACTTTAAAAACTACTAAAAAAGACAGAAAACAGGATCCAACACATCTATTATTGATACGACATCCGCCCACTGAATAAAACATTGTAATTCGGATTACACTGCACTGTTTCAAAAGCGAAAATATAGAGACACAATAAAAAATATTGTTTTAAGCTAAATATTATTTAACAATATTTTACATACTTTCTTTAATTATATTAATTGATCAAAATCTTAAACAAATATTACCTATTTTATACATTTTAACAAGTTTTGTTTATACTGTATGTTGTCAAATTTTAAGCGTCTCAATTTTCAAAACTTTCAAGTTCTTTGGGTTATTTGGTTTATCAAAAAATTGATACAATAAAACATAAATGAAATACAAAACAATCGATTTTAAACAAAATAAATATACTATAAACTTAAACTAAAGTTGCTAGACAAATTAACCGAGTCTACTAGATATAGGCAAGATCGAATACCCTCAATGCTTGACCTTATCATAGAGAATAACCCTAATTTTGTGTCAGATAAAGTGATCATGTCACTATTACATTGAACGTTTCGAACAAACTCTTAAAAAATTCTCAAACAAAGAACCAACTCATTGTTTACATATGATCAGCTGTTTAATAAAATTCAAAATTGTGTCGTTCACGTTGCTTTTTCAAAAACGTGACGTCATGTTATTCAATTTTATCCGATAAAATTGGTTCCTGGACTCGACTTATGACTAAACTGAGCAAATAGCTGTGAAGCTGGAAAACAACACACACTAAGGTTATGAAAATTCTACCTAAGAAGTACGAAGTTTTACAACAAAAAAGTAAAGTAATCTAACAGCATATATTGATCGACAATAGCACATGTGAGGTAACTCACATTCAATTAACATAGAGCTTACCTTACTTGTACTATTGTCGATCCATATAATAGTCCTACAATTTCAATAACGAAGTTAAAGTTGACCTTGCAAGAAATCTAGCATTCCTGTTTGACATAAGTTAAATGAATCGACTAAAGATAATCGGCTTTGAGTTAAGAAATCGCTAAACTAAATCTTCTCAAGGCGAACTTACATAATCTTTTGAAATAATTTACTTATTTAGATTCTAACAAAGCAAAAAAATACCTTCGACAGAACAAAGAAATACAACAAGATGAAGAATGTTTGGCGAACTAATTTATAACCTTAACTATGAATAGCTGATTAAACTTCCCATGAACAATTTCAGAAAATCTCTCAAGATTACCATAGGTAAAAGACCTATAGATGCACCACTCAATGTTACAAGCTTGGACCCATATAAGCAGTCTAGCAAGAATCCAATGAAATCCTCTGTTCTTGTAAGCCGATAAATCAATAACAAGACAATATTTCGTAATTAAATGTAGTCTAGTCAATATTGGAAATCAAACATTTATGCGTGATTATATCCTATTCAAGTTGTATACAATAAATAATAATTACAATATAAATGTGAGATGATTTAACCAAAGAAAAATTCGCCCAAGAAAAAAATACATTGAAATCACATTATGACTAATTATATTAAAGTATCTGGCCTCTTTGAAAGTTGTTCAGTCCACTATCTATAGGTTTTTGTCGATGGTTAAACCATAGATAAAAGAAACAGAGATTCTCAACTATAGTATTTTCAATGGCCAATTATGGACCAAAATGGTGCCAGATATTTTAATATATTCAAACTCACAATATTTATTTTCTTGGGACGAGTTTTTCTTTTATGAAATCATTTAGTACTTATATTTTAAATGTTATTTATTGCATAAAACATATATAATCACGTATAATATAACTTATAATATTGAGTACATTTCATTACAAAATATTGTCTTTTTATTGATTTATAGGCTTACAAAAACAAACGATTTACATTGGCTTCTATGAAACATAATTTGAAAGACTGCTTATAGCATTGACTGGCAATCTGCTTGTTTTATCTATAGTTAAACCAACACCGACTTTACTACTGAGTCGGCGTTGGTTAATGTTATTAAATAATATAAAACTTGAATGCAGTCACGTTTAAACGTTTGATTTACAATATTGAATATATTTCATTACAAAATGTTGTCTTGTTATTGATATTGGCTTCTATATATATATATATATTATATATTATAATTTTTCAATGCTAACAATCAAAATCTTAGGCAATCCAACTTGTTTGTTATCTAAAACTTTAACTAAAATTCAAAATATTGTATATACTATATTCTGTTGTGATTAACCTACAAGATATGTAAATAAGGAGTGTCATGTGTCGTATATTTTTCACTTCGTAATGTTTGACAATCTTTGAATATGACAGCTAATGAGATAGTTTTTTTTATAATAAGCATGTATGAATAACATATATTGTCTATATTATAAAGGAGTTTTGCCAAATACTAAATGATTTGAACAAAAATTTTAAATAAATGATTGACATCAAATAAACAAGCACGAGTAAATCGTACGCATCATAATTTGTGTATGTATGCTTAAAACGTTTCTAAGTTTATGTAATTGTTGAATACAATTCTATACATTAATTAATACATTAACATTTTTTTCATTTGTTTCAAATAAAAATCTTGATTAACCATGAATTGGATGACAAATTATCCAAGTCTAAAAATGCCCAAAATGTCTATTACTTAAATAAATATTTTTTTTGGCAAAAAGGTCCTTCAGGTATTCCATTTCAAAATCTCTAGTTCTTTCATTTGTTTTAAATAAACTTTTTCGCAAACTTTCAAATAAAAATCTTGTTTAACCAAGAAATGTATGTTTTAATAAGTTCTCATTTCGCAAAAAAATTCTCATATATCATTGTAGAATGGTATGGTCTCTATTTTCATTCAAGAAAATTAACTTTTCTGTAATTTTTGTTTATTGTTTTGAAAAAAGGGGCAAAATGTATAATTAATTTAGAGTTCACATACCATGCGCCAGATCTTAATAATTTGAATTTGTCTGGTCATTATGACATACCGATTCTGAATTCGCAAAGTTCACATCATACCTGAGAAAATATCTCTATGTAATATTTGATACAATACCCTCATGTGATATTTGATAAAATACCCCCATGTAATATTTGATAAACCCCCCCCCCCCATGTGATATTTGAAAAAAAAACATGTAACATTTGATAAAATACCCCCATGTAATATTTGATAAAATAGCCATGTAATATTTGATAAAATACCCCCATGTAATGTTTGATAAAATACCCCCCATGTAATGGTTAATAAAATATCCCCATGTAATATTTGATAAAAAGTACCCCCATGTAGTAGTTGATGAAATATCTCCAAGTAATGCTTGATAAAATACCCTCATGTTATAATTGATAAGATACCCTTATGTGATATTTGGTAAGATATTCCCGTATAATGTTTGATGAAATACCCACATTCATACTTGACATCCTTCGACCAGTTTGAACATCTGATTCATAGTAAATGAGGAAAAGTAAAACCTGTATGACTTTTCTTTTTATAGAATACCTGACTTACTCATTCTTTATACAACTTATTCATATTAAGTTTAAGACATTGATTAACATTGTTTTAACGGGTGGATAGTCTAGTAATTTTAAATACATTTGTAGTCTGGTGTTTTCATATGGACAAAATAAAAGCTGATGGTTCAATAATCCATAGAAAAAACATCTTTATGAAATCTATGTATACTATACTCGCTATCCATTGACATTGGTTGTTATTAACAAAATAAAACCGATGTAGTCATGTAATTTTCAATAAAAAATGAAAAGTTTGGTCTATTTTATTTGATTACAAAGACCAGAAAACTGCATAAGATATGTGAGAACTTTTCTTTTTACACAACTATTGAAATAAACGGCGATAAAACAAAGTTAATCAAAATTGGAAATGCCCTAAAGTTGAAAAAATAGATTTAGACAGTGTAAAAAATGTTTTGGGAGATCAAGTATAATACCTTCAGCAAAAGTTAAAAACATGAGAGTTAACAATAATTTTTCAGATTAGGCGAATAAATCATATAAGAAAACATTTAACTAATGAAAAAACAGTCTATGGTTCACTATTTTATAACCTCAAACATAATTTATTGCGACAACATCTTCATTATTTTACTAAAATATCAGATTCAAAAATGTAGAGTTTACTAAACACAGCTGCTAGGCTAGAAACCAACTCGAGCAAATACTGTCATATATCCCCGATGTTATGAAAGCTACGCTGGTCACTCGTTGAATATAAAACTACATATACACTTTTACTTCTCTAACGTTTCAATATTTAAATTGCCTGATGACAACCTTAGTTCTCAAAATCAACAATTGATAATAGTTCTTAAAATTAAAACTGCACATGGTGCGATATCCTTTAGCTATATAGCTCCCAAGCTATGGAGGTAACTTCCTAAATTAATAAAAACAACTACGGTGCCATTCGCAACATTTCAAAAAAGTTTAAAGACGTAAGGTAAAGTATCGCATTCCGCACAGTCACAAAAAGATATCGAATTTCAAATAGCCTGGCAAGTAAATGAATAACTAGTTTAGTATATAAACAAACGTTGTGCGAGGTAGGTCTAACCACTATTTGAATTAAACTAGTTTAAAATATATAAGAGTAACACTGAATGAAAATGGCGAATTTATACTAAAAGTATTTGCAATGACTAAAACAGTATGAACAATAAATTGAAATAATTTTCTCTACCGTGTTGAAGTGACGCTACTATACAGACATGAAATTCTGAAAAGGTTTCATTCATTTTTTGTTTTACTTTCGAATTAATAGTTCAATTTGTACGGTTTCTTTTGGTGTCCCTATTTAAGTAAATAAATAAGATTAACCATTTAATGCCAGAAGTTATTTTAGATGTTAAAAAATCAATAGCTCAATACCTTCAAGTCTAAAATTTAGTACTTTTTGGTTGTCCATTATGAAAGCACATGGAGATTCTGTACTATGTTTTTAATTTAGTACTTTTTGGTTGTCTATTATGAAAGCACATGGAGATTCTGTACTATGTTTTTAATTTAGTACTTTTTGGTTGTCTATTATCAAAGCACATGGAGATTCTGTACTATGTTTTTAATTTAGTACTTTTTGGTTGTCTATTATGAAAGCACTTGGAGATTTTGTACTATGTTTTTAATGGTGCAGACGCGCCAATACTAGATTTCTTGCAAATGTTTATGATTTATTCTCCAATTAGATTTTGAAGACAGAACACCGAATGAAATAATGTTTTCGTTTTATAGTATTTGAATTCATCTTAATGGTTGATTTTTAATAGTATCGATAATTGATGTTAGGCTAACATATATCTTATACATATTTGACTGAACTTTTTTAGCCTAACTGAAATATGAATGAGTTGATTTTATTTATTTCATTGGCCTAATGATAGGCCAATTTCATTATTATCTTTATATAATTTATTGCATATTATGTATATATGCATTAAAAGCAGTGCAAAACAATATGTTTGATATAGGGCCTGTTACCCTACCAATGCAAAAAAATCTTAAATGTTCTTTAGGCTACTAGAGATAATATAATATGTCAAGTTTAAGAATATGTTAAATGTCATGCTAATATTTATAACAATTGGCATATCAATTCTAACCTGCATTTTTTAGTTAGTGTTTGTTTACATTTTAATTATTGCATTATAGGCTACAAATGAGTAATTATTGAAAAATCAATGATTACAATTTAATATAACATCATATGATTCAAAATTTCATACCATATTTTTTGTCAATGGCAAAAGTTAAATAGCCTATGTACTGTTTGATAGAGTATGTTAGACCCAGTAGGCCTGATTTAAGCTTACGTTCGTTTTGTATCATTTCTATTAAAAATATAAGTTGAAAATATTATCAAGTTATTTTAAGGTTATACTTATGAATTTGTATAGCCCAATTAGTTCGATTAAACGTATATTCTTAGAAGTACGTTTTCTTATTTGTCAAGCACCTTTAGTACTATATAGTTTGTATTTAGTAACATTTGTTTATTTCTGGGAACGTTCTGTGTATTTCGTCCATTTGTTTGAGCATCACACCTGATTTAAAACAGAGCGGTATGTTTGAGCTAAGAGATGGGGAATGAAATATTACATGGAGGAAGGTGGAGACAGACTAGCACTTAAAGATGTGGAGAGTGAAAAAGACTTAGGGGTTAAAGTATATGATAATCTGAATAGGACAGAGCAATGCAAAATAGCTACAGGAAGAACTACTAGAGCAATGATGAAACTAAAGAATCCCTTCAAATTCATGTCGAAGGAGTTTTTTATCAAAGTCTATCCTTGGAATTCTTTGTTCAGGCATGGAGTCCTTACTTAGCAAGAGACGTGGAATTACTTGAGCCAGTATAAAGAAGAGCCAACAAACTGCTTAGGGGGTTAAGTCACAAGCCCTACTGAGA
This sequence comes from Archaeomysis grebnitzkii, assembly GCA_031471125.1. Classification (NCBI taxonomy): domain Eukaryota; kingdom Metazoa; phylum Arthropoda; class Malacostraca; order Mysida; family Mysidae; genus Archaeomysis; species Archaeomysis grebnitzkii. The sequence goes on along the minus strand of JARUHE010318266.1, from coordinate 10,979 downwards.
ACTGAAGCTCTACTCCCTGCATAGACGAGGATTGAGAGGAGACCTCATCGAAATGTTTAAGATAGTGAAAGATTAAGGGAAATTAAGTTTGAAGACATGTTTAGATCAAGTAATGAAAGAAGAACTAGGGAACAAAGGTATAAAGTTTTTAAGCCGTGGTTTAGAGGTAGGACCAATAGAGTTATCAATTATTGGAATTCACTTGATGAAAATATAGTAGAGGCAGGAAGTGTAGAAACTTTCAAAAAAAGGTTGGAAAATGTATGGAATAGGACTGGACATGGGTACATGACTAGGGAAACCTAATGACTAACCCATCAAGTTGTAAATGTAAATGCTATATCGGAGCTCTGGAGCCTTGAATTAAAGAATTAAATTTTGTAATCACATTTTTGCGCACAAGTTTATAATTTAATATTCACGTTAAAGTAAATTTTCATTATTAACATAATAGTTTCGGAAAATTGAAATATGTAAAAATGTATATTTTTTGTCCAATGATAAATACGTTCTGTCATTTCCAGAAAAAATTACATTAGTGTATAAACAAATCAGTTTAAAATTAATTTTAAACTAATGGTGGCGCTCTATAAAATATTTTTCATTGATTGATCGATATTCTAGCATAACTAAATACTTGCGACTAAATGATAAAGATAGGTAAATTTACAGATTGTAAACAATATAATAAAATTTAAGGTGGTACAATAAAAATATAGGGAACAACTAAAATGTATATCCTTATATATTATCTATTGATGAAAACAACTATTAGAACAAAAATTCTAAGCAAATTAAATAGAATTGTGTTAAAACTTTAAAAAATTAGTAAGTTAAACAACTGTCTAGTTCTAAATTAATGTACAAAAACCTGCTTAAGCAACAAATAAACATAAAAGGCAATTTGTGGAAGAAGAGCAAACTACATAAGTGATTACATAGAATAGTCTTAGTCGAAGTTGATCTTTACCTATGGCCCATAAATAGTTTTGCTTCACTCATTTTAGTAAGTAAGGCATTGCAAATATGAAAGTCTGTTTGTAGCTTGGAGCTGCCTAAAACATGTTATTCATCAACACCATTTTAGGTGAATCATATCTCTATGTCACGCAGTGTCCTCTTACAAAGGCTGGCTGGATTATCTCAGATATACAACACTGGTTGGAATAAGCCTCTGAGCCACGACTAGCCTACTTAACGAAGTAGGAAATCACTTTTGGACATGTCCCTCCACAATACTGCTCACGCCTTAGTGTATGAAGTGTACTAGTACAATTTTTTTTGATTATAACTTTAGATTTATGCAATTTTAAAAAAGAAAATACAAATTTAAAAGAAATATCTGTTCTAAATTCAAAATATGTAAAAAGTATAAACTAACAAATTTTCTTAAGTTTCCAAATTAATTTAAAATAATTTATTGAAAAATGAAAGTTAAGGGAAATCTTATTTTATGATTTTATTTTATCGAAACTAGCTAATAAGTAGTCATTTTGGTTTATATATTTAAAAAAAATGTTTCAATTGAATACAAATTTATGAAATCTATGAATGTGCTAACAGTCAGTGTAAGGTACCTTATGTGTATGGCTACAAAGAAAGCTATGAACCACTTAGCAAGGGCCGGTGACTTAAGTAAAACATGGTATGTATGGATCAATGAACGAATAAAAAATCTATCAATATCAAACTACTGTAAGATTACCAAAAAAACTGTTTAAATATATATGTTATTGTTATCTAATGTCCACAAGTGCAAATGTTTATTGAAAAGTAAATCTAAAAACCTTGTTGAACTCTTGGATGGATTTTGGTCAGATACAAGACTAACCATTTGTAAAGTATTTGGAGAATATATCTATACACAATCATGTAAAAACTAAAAACAGGTTAACAGTAGTACACAGTGTATAGCCTAAATTGTAAATGAAATACATATTGATTGGTGAAGGTAGTTCTGACAAGCACTATAATAATAACAAATGCACTGGTCATTATTACAGCCTTTGTAATAATTTAAAACTAGACATTTCAAGCAAATCATCTCTATTGCTATGTCAGTTCTTGTAATTAAAATGAAATGAAACAAACACTGATGGGCTTACTATCCTAATGAAGTAAAGTTTGGTTATACAAAAAAATGAAAATAATTTCTTAAGATAATTTAAAAAAAAGACAGAAGCCAATATATTTGAGTATATCAGAATTAGACAAAAACTATCACAGCCTTAACATATTCAGTTTTCAAACAGGAAAACCTTGGATATAAGACTTTACACTTGGTACCACTTTACAAACAAAACAATTATAATTTTGTATTTCATTTGAGTCTGCACTTGATTGAATTGCATGGATGTGAATAAATTCTTAGTGCACGTTTAGATAGGTATGCTAATGATGCTCGTTTTATATGAATTGCATACTTTATTGTTGTTATGTATGATGATTTGTGTAGCGCTGTGGAAAAATATTTATATTTCTTAATGGCGCTATATAAAATATTTAAATTTAGTTGTAAACAAAAATATTGTGTGATGGTAATGCTATGTTGAATAAATAATGTATCTCTCATGGAACTATAATATACTTATAGTCGAATTTTATTTGTTGTAGGCTTAATAAACTTTTAAAATGTGTTATCCTACAACCATACAATTAAAATTAGAATGTTTTGTAATAAGAGTAATTTATAAAACATCCAAAATAACTTATAAGGAAAGTATAAATATACATTAAAGTAGTTGCATATAAAATCTTTGAATGTTAAGACGAACTTAAATTGATATAATCAAGTAAAAAGAATAATCTTTGCATGTTCAGATAAAATAAAATTGAATACAAGGTGAAAAAAAAGAGACCCACCCTAATGGTTCTCATGTGCTCCTTTTTGGCAGCCTTGGTCCTCCCGCAGAACTTCCTGTAGAACCACCTGAAAAGGTAGTAGATGCTCTTGGGGGCGGGGATGATGTTGAAGGGGGGCGGACAGGTGCCTCCCTCTTCGAAGTAGCTGATCCACAGCTTGCTTCGGGCAAACTTCCACTCGGTATCTGCTCTTTCCTGGTGATAGCAAACACACTTTTTAGGCAATACATAGTTGTGGAAATTCGTTTAACTTTGATTACGCGTTTATTTGCATTAGGTACAACAAATCGATCCTCAAATTACATCAATTTATATCTTAGACATGAAATGCCATGCTGATTGTCACGAAATGTTGGCCATTCTCATTAAAGCCTAACTCTACTTCAAAAATTGTTTCATTTGTCTTCTTAATCTAGAACTGTAATTTTACAGATTAAAAATACACTTAGTTGTAGTTGGAAAAAAATTGAAGGTCTTCAAAAACTCCAAAAAAAGTTAACCTTCTAAATCCAACACCAAAAATAATCTCAATATAAGCAACACCGACACTCTCCAAATATTCCTACAAAAAACACACTTAGAAATGCATTTAAATTTTAAAGCTTGTCTACAAAAAACCATGAAAATTATTTTTTATTTTATTTTTCGTTATCGTGATCGAAAGCAAATGAAAAGATACAACAATTTCTATGTCTTGTAAGACGAAGTGATCTGAATTGAAAACCTTGGCAAACATTTCTCCAATTTGAATTTTGTTGTATCTGTTCGTCTGCTGCGTCAAAGCTACAAGGATCGGACATTTTGCAACACAACGACTGTGACTGTGAATGAAGCATTTTGCAGATTTACCTTAAAGCCGTTCCGGCCCTGGTGTTTGCAAGGGTAAAGTAAGGGGAAAGGGAGAGAAGGTGAAAAAGAGGGAAAGTCAACAACATTTCATTCTTTATAGATTTACGGTTTCAAAAAATGTGCTCCAATCTTTCAAATTTTCATCAAAATGTTTTTCTATTCATTTTCGTATCTAAATAAAACGTTTTCTGTTCAGTTTATATTTTTGAAAAATGTTTTTTGTTTTGTTTTCTATGTCAAAATAGTTTCCTGTCGTGCTAACGGTTTTTAAAAATATATTTATAAGACTATCTAAGAAAAACAATTTAGAAAACAAAATTTTAAAAATATAAACTTGAAATATTGAAACACAGTTCTTAAAGAAGCAAAGGACAAGGTCCATTATCATTTATTTATTAAATAAGTTCTTAAACCAGCTTTCAAAAACAAAGTTTTATAATTTCGTTAAAAAATAATACAAATTATAAAACCTTTACATAATTTACCTCTACGTTAACTAACAAAAATATTTTGTAAAAAAAATTTCCAACTATGTTTATAGAACATATTTAAAAATTATAACAATGAATAATAGCCAGGGTGGTAAAAACAGCTAACAGAGGAAGATACTCTTATCTTTCTATCAAGATTTGTGATACCATTAAATAGCCAATGTGATTAGTTGCATACCGCGGTTTTTACCCAAGACTGTCCTGTTCATAGCCATCCACTAAACAAATACATCAGAACCAAAAACGTTCACACTAAGCATTCAAGCTACAACAATCAAAATCCAGAATATTTTTAAATCACTAAATAAGAACAAATTTGATTTAATTAAGATTGCAACTTTTAGTAATTTGAACATATATTTATGAACACATTTTAAATACTTTGCGAAACTTCTGTTTTATGAAAATATTTTCAAATTACAAGTAAGACAAACAATTTAATTCACTTTTCGTATTTCAAGTTCTTAGAAATTATTTTAACAATTGAAAAAACAATTATTTTATCAAAAGTTTATTAACTGTATTTATTCAAGAAAGATTACAAAATAAATTGAAATTAAAATAAAATGAATTTATAAATATTAAAAAATATTTTTTTTAAATTATTGTATTCACATTTATTAGTCTTTGATTATTTATAGCGTGGTTTTGCTCTCTTTTTATGACACTAGAAAGGTCAAAGTTATCTTACATAAAAAACAAGACCATCTAAAGATTTGATAATTAAAGCTGACTGGATAATCATAAAAATTGATAAGGAATCGAGAAGCCAAACATTTATTTAAACAGAAGCAATCAAAATAACAAAAAAGATGTATAATTTGAATTATTTTTTATGTTGCCGCAATTAAAAAATTGAGAATTAAGGCCATAGCAAAAATTGAGTGAAGATAAGAAATATTCTGGAGAAGTGAATGAAAAGAAGAAAAAATTCTATAAAAGTGTAATAAAATGCAAAAAGGCGGTACACAACTATGAGGAAAAAGTTTTGAAAGTTACCTCGAAAGTCTGTTGTTGGGTGAAAGGTATTTTCCTCGTCAGCAATGTTCTTACCTAATAAGAGTTGTTTGTCTGAACTGGCATTCAAGGACCTTAATTACAAGGGTCGAACGAGGACAGTTACAGCGATTTGGGTTAAGCAGTTGCAACAGAACTCGATTTTCATGGTAGTGAATCGTTAAACAAATTTAAATTATTTATTTGCAAGATTTATAATATTACTTCAAATTAAATTGTATTTATAACAATCAAATAAATCTTATATGCTAACGCTAATTATTTTAAGAAGATATACAAATAAATGTATGTATTTAGTTAGTCAAACAATCATCTCATGTTATAATTTAAATTATTGAAAGATTAAAGATAATTGACACATCACAACTGCTTTTTGTAAGTTAATTTTATTAGTGTTCAATAATTACAGGGTTTACTATTTACAATTCAAAATGACTTTCTCATTAAAGTATAAAACGAAAATCAATAATGTGGTATAGGATAAAACACTTTTGAGAAACAATTAAACTAGGTGGAAATCTATGGGATTGGACATTTGAAGATTTCTTCAAAACTATTATACGAGTAGGCTCTTATTTAATTGCTCACATTTAGGTTATTTAGGATTGAGATGTAATGAGATGTTAGCCTAGACTAGATTAGGCCGCGTTAGGTTCGGCTAGGATAGGTTAGGTTAGGTTAGTCTAGGCTAGGTTGGGCTGATCTAGGTTGTTTCATACAGAGAAGGAGATTAGGATGGGCTGCGTTGTCAAAGGTTTCTTTGTTTTGTGAAAAATTTATTGCGGTCCATTTCTTAATAATTAGCCATTATTAGTATATTCTGGCAAGGGAATGGGTGCTCAGAACATTCATCTTCTATAGTTAGAAAAGCTAAGAAATTAAAATTTATTTTATAAATTTTTGAGTAGTTTAAAAGGAAATATTTTTAGATTTAGTTAACTATTATAAAAGATAACTTTCAAGCTGTAAACTTACATTCATAAAATCTATAAATTTTAATTATATTCTGAAAATAGTTTCTTATAATTCGAAAAAAAAAACACTGAACAAAAAGATTTTTTTTTCAAAAAATTTATTTCCGTTTCTATATTTCAACTGTTTTCAAAAAAAGAATAATATAGGTTTTCATAAATCTGAAAACATGTTAACGTTGTAATTATAGACATAAAATTGGAAGATAAATTCATTTTTTATTTTTCTCAATGAGAAAGTCAGTTTAAAAAGCGTTAAAATTAACTAAAAGTGTTTGTTTTTTACAAATAAATTTACAATTATTTTGAATTAAGGGATTAGAGAAATAGTTTGAAATTGTAATAGGAAAGATATTGGTTTTGATCTAAAATACAATCTATTGCGTTATTTAAAGGGTTATACTTATAGCTATTTTTTCTTTAATACCATCAAACCCACAATAAATAACTGGTAAATAGCTTAAATTATAAAAATACTTGCTAAATACTTTTCCAATTAGAAATAAATGAAACAGTTAGATTAAAAAAAATAGTAACACACATCAATTATGTCCCACGTTCACTAATTTGTCTATCATGGGTTTGAGGCAGACCCTACGAATCATTAAAACATTTACAAGCATTTATGAATTTCGATTAGATATATAAATAAAAATTCTTATTTAAAAGCATTATAAATAGTCAATAAGTATAATAATTAAAATTTAAGTGTTTTTATAAAATTAAAACTCAAATTAACATAAAAATTAAAAAATCTATTTATGAGTTTGATGAAGACTAACATTACTACACAGACACAAACAAACTAAATTAACAACAAATATGCAAAATATGAAAAAAGTAATGAACTAACAACAAAAAGAACATTGATTAAACTAATATATTTATGCCATTATTATTGTTTTTGTTTTAAGATGAATATTATCACTAAAACTATTATGTTTATCATCATCGTCATCATTATTATTATTATTATGTTGAAAAGGAAAACTATTAAAATACTGAACTACAAGAACTTCAAGTTATTTGTATGTTTAAAATGTTAAGTTTTAATCTCAACAAAACTACTTGAACATAATTTTCATAAAAATTTGAAAGTATTTTAGCAGGCAAAGTTCTTCTTCAATCGAGATATATTAGATTTGAAAATATCTAATAATAAATTTTATTAAATTTCCTAGAACTATAATCTTTAAAAGGTTAATACAATAACAAGTCAGGTTTAAAAAGTGGGGTTAAGTGTGAAAATGTGATAATGTATGAAATTGCATGTGTATGTGTGTGAAAGTGTAGGCTATAGATTTTCTTTCAAACAACCAACATGTAATCAAAATATAGAAAATATATTTTATCTAAAAAACAAACCATTTAAATATTTGTTCTCACTAACATCTGTATTATGTAGTTCACTAACGTCTGTTAAATATAATTCTTAAATTACCATAATCATTCAAATGAAAACTTTAAAAATGTTCATGCTCAAAGATTAAAAGTATTAAAAATGACTTATATTTAAAGTGCAAACCTATTTTTATTTCAAATTTAAACTTAAGACTATTTCCCGAGATATTATAATCTTCTTTTTAAACAAAAATAAATCATTTTTTCCTAATTATCTATTCTTTATATTTAAAATTCTAATATATTATTTTGGTAGTTAGATAAAAAAAATGTCCTCCCTCAAATTTTAAACATGGTTTTTATGCAGCTCAGAGTTATTTGTGTAAATCGCCTTTATTGAATATTGTTCAATATACAGTAAAGAGTTAAATAAATTAATTTAATACAAAATAAACAAACCATTAAATGAATAGATTAAGAGAATACATTATTTAAACAAATTATTCAAATTAAATTAAAACTAAAATGTCTTCAAAACTAGATCGAGATGTGCATGAACCACACACAGCATGAAAATTTATATAATGATGTTATCTATAGAATGTTAAGTATGATACTTTATGTGTATTTCATTTCTAGCACATTATTAAATGAATGTAGTTTTTGTCTGCAAAAATATATAATCTGAACACAAGGTAAAGCAAATACATTTACAAATATAACCAAAAATTTTCGTTCTATGGAAATCATAAATCTAGTAAAGATAAGAAAGAAACGTAGATGAAGGTTTGAATATTTTTGTTCAAGTAAATGTACTTTTAAAGATCCCCTTTGAAAACTTCCCGTTTATGACTTTTTAAGATAGAACTTAGATTTTAACACTGTATTATTAGACAATTAATGAAAAATCTCTCGTCGATTTTTTGTATGTGCTTTAGTTTTTGGTCAGTAAATGTTTGAAAAAATATTATTTTTTGCCACATTTAATTATATATTTTTGAAACCAATCTTAATGCTTTTGAAGATGTATTTTAAATTTTAAAAATTGGTCCGTAAATGAATACGCAGTCTTCACTTTTACCAAAAACACATAGCTTCTAGGAAACGCATTTAAGGTCTACAACAAATTTACTCATCTAAACAAAAACTAAGATTTAGTACCATTTTTCGACCGTTTGAAATAATTTTCTTTCTTTCATAAAATGTTTTGCTTCTCCTTTGACGGAATTTAAATTAACTCAAATAAATAAAATAGCAATAATAAGTTATTTTCCAAACGCTATAAACATACAGTGCGTGGCTGAGGTTGCCAGATTCTAGACTTCAAATGTTGCCTAATCCTCTCCTCTCCTCTGTTTAATGGTGTAGAGAACTCAAAATCGTCCAGACGGATTAATAAACACTAAACAAAATGTTTTTTTCTAAACTTGTTTAGTATTATAGCTTAAATCACGGATTTGTTTTGTTACAATTAGGTTTAGAGTTAAATAAACAGCTGGAAAACGAGATGGAAACGAAAGGTTTGTAAAAGATGTAAAATTTTCTACATTGTCAGAAGAGTTGTTTTTTAAATATTTAAGAAGAGTCTAAAAAATCGAGTTTTAGATTCTGAAAAATTCAAATGTCTAGATGCCGATCGGCCCAACACTATTTTGAGGATGTACGCATATTAGATAATTTTACAACGAAGTTAATATATTTAACTATTAAATATGTTCCTATAAAAATCAAACACACAATTTCACGAGGATAAGCTTAATTTTGTAAACAAATATTTCTTAATATTTAGGTATCACCTGATACCCTCGTCAGTAGAAACTTGCTTGATTGATTTTTTCTTAGAAAGATTGACCTTATTAGAAAAAATCGATCAAACAAGTTTCTACTGACGAGGGTATCAGGTGATACCGAAATATTTAGAAATATTTGTTTATAAAATTAAACTTATCTTCGTGAAATTGTGTGTTTGATTTTAACAAGAAACTAGAAAGTTTTGTCAACAAAATATTATCAGATATTAATTTGAAATATTTTATGAGCAAGTAAGTGTATCTCCTTGCAGACAATAATAAAGCATACCATTAGGTATTAATTGAAACGACAATATAGCAAGTGAGGTAACCCAAATTCAAACAACATATAGGTTACCTCACTTGTGATATTTTTGATACAATTTGAGGTGTATACAAAAAAAACTTATTTTTTTACAGACAATGATAAAATGTGTTATTAGGTATAAATAATATACAATAAAGCAAACAAAACAAAAATTACAAACAATTTATGAAAATAAAATATTCACAAGAGAAATACACCTATAATAAATGATCCTTCTTGTGAGTGTTATCCTGAATGAATGAGCTCACACATTTTGCATAAAATTGTTATTATATATTTAATTAAATTTGTATATTTCAGAAAGATAAACTGAAATAGCAAATAAACTTAATTTGAAATAGGAATAATAAATTTTATGGAATAGATTCATGAAGAACATGTCTTTTGCTATTTTTGCAAAATTTAAAGTTTTGCTTTTCTTGGAAAATTTAAATTTTACCAAACAATAAAATCAAGTTAGAAAGTTATTTCTATAACAACACTTGATTTCTTCTATTTTTATAACATGAATGTTTTGAATTAATAAATATGCACATTATAACTATACTTATTTCAATTTGTTTTCTTTTTGCAATATGATCGGATGTTTGTAATTTATCATTTTTGTTGGCCATTTCTAATTTTTTTATCCACTGTTTTGTTCATTAGATAGATTGAAAATAAGGTCGACACACATAATTTTATTTTGTTGTTTTCTTAACTAGTTTCACTAGAGTCTTCTAGCATATTCACAGGGTGAGTTATATTATTACATTGGCTGACAGATATAAATATGCAGAAGTTGCTACAATAGCGTATGAATAATAGCTGTTATACATTAATACACTAATGGAGAAGAGATCTTCAAAATATCACCCAATCTGATAGTGTGTATCTTGAGACAAGGTTGGTCTTACTTAATAATAAACATTGCTTCAGTTATTCCAAATTGCTTAGTATTTCAATATCTAATATATTATTGTGCTATAATCGCAATTATTTTATTCCGTGCTTCTTAAGCAATTATGGGATGCACTCAAATAAAAAAACTGTCGTTCCTTTAAGATTATTGTAAAACGAGACACATTCAATATAATTGCAATTTAATTCTTAACATCTATATACATCTATTGTATAAATTACACACTGAATGTTTGTTACCAATTATGTTTTCTGACCTATAGCACCTCGAAGACAACCGCCAGAAACCTAACTGTCACCAGGCTTAATAAAAAAAACACTAGTAGTTGGCTGCTATTACGAAAATAAAGAATGTTGCATATTCAAGTTCAGTTTACTAAATTTGAATTCGTGCTAAGCCCAAACAGTCCGAGTGTTCGACTCGCTCCTG
>JARUHE010318255.1:0-11587 GCA_031471125.1 Archaeomysis grebnitzkii | reverse complement strand
CACACACACACACACACACACACACACACACACACACACACACACACACACACACACACACACACACACACACCAATGTATGAATACCTTTTCTTTCAAACAAGTTTTGTTGAAAACCGTTTTATAAATTTGGTTTTAGTCTTTTAACGTTTTCTAAAGTAAGATTTTTCTTCAGCAGACAAAATGAAAGTCTAAGTTTTTTAGTTTCACTTGTTTTGTGTAGAATCAGTTGGCTAATCAATATTTGCTCTTTTATTTCAAGATTTTCAAGTGTTTGACATGGGGTGCATCAATACATATATAGATGTTGCCCCGTTCATTTCAAAATCTTGCATTAGCCCAACTTATCAGTAGAAACAAATTTGTTTGTCTGCCTTAAAAAAATAAAACTTGTTCTATTTTTCCAAACAAATTTTATAACGTTAAGAAACAGCAAACTATATTTATAGTTTGTTAGTTTAGAAAAACAAAGCCTTTTATAATTACTTCAAGACAAACTTATTTGCACCAAAAAAAGTTTGGTTGAATGAAATACAAGTGGCAACAACTCTGAAATTCGGATCTATAAATCGATACAATTTGAACATAGAACGTAATCATTTTGATCAAAAAATCTGATTTGTCTGGTAATAAATGGACGAACTCCAGTAAAATGTTTTGAATAGCACCTTTAATTTAATACATTTAATAACCTAACTTTTTTTGTCATCTTGCTAAGTGCATATAGTGAAGCTAGTTTTATATTTTACAAATTTTATTTTTAGTTTACCTACTGAAGATATGTCTTTGTTCAGAAACTTTAAAAAGCTTAACTTAGGTTTATGAAATGTGTACGTGAAATTTTCTTCAATAAAACTTGTTTTTCAAGAAAAAGTTTATATTATAAATACATATAAGAAATATACATTTACATATATTTTATATATATATGTAACATATGCATATTTATATATATAGGATGTCGGCACATTTACATTACATTTTCTGTAAGTGAGAAAACGTTTTAATTAAGACATTGTATATATTATAATCATAAATGTTCGATCTGAACATCTCTAATGGAAGACTTCAAGGAAAAAATATTTTTTATTTTGTTTAGAATATTCAAAACAAGTACTTTTTAGTTGATTTGTAGTTTGAGGTCAATAAGCAAATGTCAACTTTCCCAGTCCTTCGAACCCCACCCATAAGTCCAACCTTTGAATAAGTCACGTCAGTTAATTGAGTAAGTTTAAATTTAATGTCGAGTTGTTGATGCTTTAAAAGTGGTTGACTGTCAACACCGCCATTTTGTTCTCAACTAGGCTGCTAGTCTTATAAGTTTGTTGTAAATGTCACAGAGGTTGGTTCGACGTATTTGGTCAACGGTGAATTAATAGTTAGGCAGCTGACCTGTTTTTGTGATGAGAATCATGGCGCAGATAGATTAGACCATCCAAGACACTGTTTCTTTTTCATCGTGTCACACTTTTATATTTTTATATATTTTGGGTAATTGAAATTAACTATTGAGTATAGTAAATATCTGTAGTTTATAGAGAGTGAGCAAGAAATAAATATAACCTTAATTATTATGAAAGTATGGCCATTACCAATATTTTTAATTATAACTACTATGTAAATGACTAGATTTAAAATATTTGAATTACGTATGTATGTAGATAATGTTAGTTGTTTATGAACAGACTATTTTGTTTAAGATATTGTATCGATTAAATGTTTCTCACACCATTAATTTGTATTGTATGTATATAGTATGAAAACGACATGCAGTTTTTTCATTATCATACTTGAAAGTTAACTTAAGAAAGTTTGCTTCCATAGCCATAGCTGAGTAGTTCTAATAGTTGAAAGTCTGCTAAATGATCAAAACTATCAACAGAAAAGTCATAAAGTGGAGTGGTTTCTTGAGTATCTGTCACTACCAGAGAACTTGCTGTGAAGAATTCTTCAGCCTGTGCCGAGACTGGAGGTAATGTTTCAACTTTGTTTTTGTTTTCAACCTCCGTAGTATCAGACAACATTGATGTATTTGGCACTAACGTAGTTGTGACAGGCTTTCTTTTTTGGTAATAATTATCAGTTGTAGTTGGATTTTTTGATTTTATTGATGTATTGAGCATAAACGTAGTTGTGATAGGCGTTCTTCTTTGATAATAATTATCAAATATTGTTGGAGCTATTGATTTTGGAGCCTCTCTCGTTGCCATGCTGTGCAATTCATCTATCAACACAGGATTTAACTCTGAGCCTTCAGCATTATTTGCTATCATTGTTTCATCTGTGGTGCTAATGGTTGCTTTTACACTTAGATTTGAGCTTCTTTTGTAAGTAGGTCTTTCTTTCATTCCAAAATTGTTATGAACATTGTTGTAAAAGGAAAAAGTTGGAGTTGTGGAAACTATATTATCAGTTGTTTTATTTTTAGATATTTTTTTTGTAGACAATTTTTTCAGAGACGAATTTTCATGTTTAAGCCTTGCTGATAAGTTGAAGTTGCTGTCTACACTGGTTCTTCTACCAGAAAAGACATTTCTTTTTGTTGGCTGCACACTCTTGGAAGCTACGGAAAATGGTGGAATTGTTGGAGAAGATAAAATACTTTGTGCAGATGTAGTTGATACTTCTTCTTCGCTGCTTATTAGTTCAATGTAAGACGGAGATACAAAAATCTCTCCATTATAGAGTGCGTATGTGTCAAAAGTTGTTTGGTGTGTTGATGGTAACGTTACAGAATTTTCGGTTTTGCCCTTATAATCCCCACGCGTATTCAGAAAACTGTAAGTAGACTCTTTGTTTGAAATGTCATTAATTTTAATTTGTTCATTCACACTTTGTAGAACTGTTTTGGATTTTGAATTATCAGCAGTGTCTCCCCTAATTAATTGAGTGGTACTTTCTGTTGGAAACACAATTCGTTTGGGTCGGTATTTATTATTTTGAGTTGATCCTAAAGGATTTGGAAAAAATGAGTCAAATAAATCTTGGTTTGAATTCATGTTAATATTTGGCCAAGCTGAATTAACTTCATCTTTAATTGATTGATCATTGAAGTCTTTTGGTTTAATAAGTGGCGATTGATTTATATTCAGTTGATAAAACGGTGTTTGCGGAGTTGAAGATGCATATGATTGTTTTGAAGTTCCAGAAAATGAAAAGCGCGTTTTGTCAATGTGAAATTCGTCTTCTGGTTGAATGGTTGCAACATAACCTCCATTGTTCTGTTGAAGGGAATCTGTAAAGTTATCAAAGTTGATTGAAAGATTTATATTGAAATTATCATTTGATTTATCTTGCTCAAGTAGAACAGTAGGCTCATCTATGTTTCTTTTTACTGTATTTATAGACAATGGGAGAGAGTAAGAATCCGAAGGAAAGTTGAACTGGCCAACGTTCGCGTTGTTTACTCCAAAATTGTTATTTTGTTGATAGTTGTTATTGTCGTTTACTCCAAAATTGTTATTTTGCCGATTTTGTTGATAGTTGTTATTGCTGCTCATACCAAAATTGTTGTTTTGTTGATAATTGTTATTGTTGTGATGATTGTTTGTTGAACTTCTAAGATTAGCGAATGGATTATCACCATTACCCACATAAGATGAATGAGATGCCTCCTTATAGGTCTTTAGTTTATTGGTTGCATAAGCCTGTAATGATGGTCTGCTCGATAGATTAGAAACACTTTGCAATATGTTACTGTTGAAAGAACTTTGTGCAGATACAGGCCTAGTCAATTGTGATGTGGTTGCTGTGGAAGTATATGATGAGGTGGTTGAAAATTGGTTTGATGGTGTTACAGAATAGGAGGATGGAGTTGTTGGCGTTGTCACTACCGATCCTTTGTGACGTATCGTTACTTGAGGTCTGTAAGATTTGTTTCCTTCCTGAAAAAAAGGTCGTGGTCTTGTTGTTGTTGGAACTGTTACAAAATTTTTATATTGCTTATTACTATTATTACTATTATGACTGTTACTATTTCTGTTTGATGGTGTTGATAAACCAACACCATTATTAAAATTTTTGTTTATGTTGTTGACAAAGTTGAAGTCGCTAAATGACTGGGTCTTTTTTGAACTTGGCGAGTTGTTTATAGAAAACCCATTATTGTTGTTTTTACTAACAAAATTATTTAGGATAGAAGGTTTTGTTGGCTTAGAACTTTGACTTATTGAATTAACAGTTGTGTATGAGCTTTGGGTAAAGCTGTTTTTTTCATTTAATTTCTTATTGCTATTATTCATCAGGGAAAAACTGTTTTGTACAGCATTGTTGTTATGACTAAAACCATTGAAACTGGAGTCAAAGTTATTAGATAAGTCATTTCCCAAACTTAAACGTAAGTAAGTATTTTCCAATTCCTTAAGTTCATTTATATTTTGGATATTTTTATTATTGTTTGGCTGTTTTTGCTGTGAAGTGAAAGGCCTTTCAATAGAAACAAAAGACATTTGTTTAGAATTTCCTTTTTTATGATTCACCACGTACGAAGTTTGTCCTTCTGTGTTTTTAATTGACGATGGTACGTTGAAAAGAGGTTCCTTTGGGCTGCTTGTTGGATGATTGTTTTGTGCTTTGAAACTGCTTGTGCCTGGAGTTCTTGCACTTGCCTGCGGTCGAGGTGATGTCACGCGAACATATGAACTTGTTTGAGTACCTTTGTTTGCCAATTTTTGAATGGTTTGATTTGGTGAACCTGTTGGTCTAGGGGTCTGGAACTCGATAAAATTTTTCTTTGGAAATTCGCTTCGGAAATTATTTTGTTGCTTTGTGATCGAAGTTTGAGGAAAACTGATCTGTGAAGGCCGGTTAAAATTATGGTGCTGAACAAAACTTTTTTGCTGAAAATTATTCGGAGATGAAATTAAAGGTGAATTTGTTGATACTTTTCTGTGGCTGTTAATTTGATTGTTTCTATTTCGAGCAACATTTGCTTTTAATAAAGAAGGAATGTCTAACTTTAAAGTTATGAAAATATTTGGAATTGAACCACGATTTCTTAGTTGTTGAAGAGCTGGTGTTAAATTAATGCGGTAACTATTGTCAAGCGTACTTTGATGTCTGTTATTGTCAAGCAAAGAAGATCTTTTTACTCTTTTGCTCAGATTACGATTTCTACGTTTGTAATTAGTAAACGAGAAATTATCAAGTGTTTGTCTTAGAGTATCTGCGATATGTTTTCTTCTTGAAAGAGCCGTCGAGTCATGTCCATGATTAACTATTCTAATATTGTCATTTTTACTCCCACCTTGATTTCTACCAATGCGTTCAGATGAGCTTTGTGTTGGATGCGAAGACCCACGTCTAGGTTTCAGATTGGTTATAGAAGGACCAGGAGTAGAAAAGTTTAAGTTAAATGCTGGAGATGAAGGAGTAAGGATGGGTAATGAAGGAATATCAATATTCAACTTACTGTTCACAGTATGGCTATTATTCAAATTGTTACCACTCCATACTTTGTTGTATAATTCATGCGACTTTTCAATAATTTTGTTAATTGATGCTTGTGGGTTAAAAGGAGCATTCAACTGAGTAGCAGATGATTTATTTATTGAAATGTTGCTTTGCTTGCGAGCCTTTTTATTGTTTGTGATGCTGTTTGTTTTGCTTGAAAGAGGGTTCATTGTGGTTGATCTTCTTCTCTTTGCTATTGAAATTTTGGGAGGAACTCTCTTTTTGATTTTTTTTGCTAAACTAGATAGTCCATAATCTACCTTTCTTCGCTTTTTACGATCCTTCTGTGAATTGATTGTTTCAAGCCTCGTCTCCTCATTTTTATTAGGTATTAAGTTGCTTAGTTCATCAAAATTTTTCGATATTAAGAGCAACTTTTCCGGGGACAAAGTGGTTGTTAATAGGGGCTTCATTCTTCTCCTAACAGTTGATAGTCTTCGTGTAGGAGGACTAGAAATGTTTTTCTTTTTTAAGCTACCTGGGACTTCAAAACGAGTATGATTTTGATTCATTATTTCATTGTTAGCAGAAGCTGTGTATTTTGGTGGCGAGGTCGAATACATGTATGAGATTTTAGTAGACTGCTGAGCAGACAATTCCGTTGGTTTGTAATACGATTTAGGATTAGGTGTAGGTAGTCTCGGCACTTTGTCTATTACCGTGTTAGTTATATGAACATGATTTGGACGTCCATTATTATTTTTGAAACTTGAACTACTGTCATCTAATTTTAGGCTTTGTAAACTTGATTTTGGAAACACCGTTGGATAGAATGGGTTTGGTCCTCGAACTCTACCATGGTTCAAATTTGGATTAGGAGAATAATTAGTTGCGGGATATGAAGTTGTTTTTTGTAAGATGTTGTCATAGTAATCCAATTGAGGTTGAAACTTATGATTCTCTCTTATAGGAACTTGAATGTAAGGCGATTCATATGGACTGTATGACTGATATTCAGGTGATAATGTTTTATGGTCACTATTTTCAATCAATCTATTTTCATTATTTTCACTGTGGTACCATGGACTAGATTTGTAATTATTGATTATGTTTATGAAAGTGCGATTTGATATACGTTTGTTGTTTGCCGTTTGATCAAAGTATGGATTTATATATTTATCATCCTCACCAAAGACTTCTTCAGAAATAAATCTTATAGAGGGTTTTGTCTCTCTTCCATTATCGCTTTTTACTTGCCTCTGTTGGGTGTTAGATATTGGTTTGTGTTGATTAATGTACTCTGGCAAAAACTGTTTTTTGGGACGATATGTAGTTGGTATATGTTGAGAAATGTAATACAAAGTTTGGGTTTCATGGTTATTAGCATGCAATGCATTTGTGTGATGCTGATTCCTGCTTTTACTTTGTGTTTCCCTCTTATCTGGTAAGCGTTCGTTGTAAAAACTATTTTGTTCATATGGATAGGAAAGGTAAATGTTATCTTTAGGCAATGGTGTTGGTATGTGAAGAGAGGTATTAAGATAAGGAGAATGTGTCGCAGGCTCAATTTTCATACTCCAATCAGATTCTAGATCCATAAATTCTGTTAAAACACAAATTATTTATATTAATCTTACAAAACATAAAATTAGATATATTTATAAAAATAACTTGAAAGTAAAATGTTAAAGTTTTTGAAATTTCTATTTTATGCAAAAAGTTATAACTTTTGAGTGAACTATACCTGCTCCAAATTGACTAGAAGAACCATGAGAAGCAGGTCTATAAGGTGGAAAGTCTGGCTCATTTGAGAAATGATGCTTAAAATCTTTGAATGGGTTGAAGTTTTCGTAGCGGGCAGGTTGAGCAGTTGTACGGATAATGTTGGGTATAGAACTTGATGAAAAAGTTACATATGGCCGTATTGTTGGCAAAGCCTTTTCATACGTAGGAAAAGCACTCGGTAGGACAGCTTGATGACTATGCTTTACAGTGGGAGACACAACATTGTAATAAGGACTTAAAGTTGAGGATGGTTGATAAAAGTGTGGATGTACTGCAGGAGAGGATCTAGGTAATAAGGCTGGAGGTTTGGTAGCAGGATCAAACGAACGATGGGCATCTGGAATATACCTTTTTGGAGCATCCAAAGAGCTGCCATCTATCACAGGCGACTGTTGATTAACAAAAAATATTTAGTGTCTTAAACTTGTTCAAAGACCTCATGTAAAATATAAAAATACTTCTTAAGTCATTACAACAAACAAAAATAGTAAAGTGTATTCAAGTATTTCAGTGGTGCAATTTTTTAAACTTGGATATTAAAAATAAAAACATTTTACTTCAACTTAGCTCAAACTATGTTCTAAGTTCAAGGAACATTAAATGAAATAAATATGTTGTGATTCAGCATGTTTGAACTTACTCTTTTTAATTGCCGATACTCATTTGGCATTTGTGAGGGTGCATCAAAGGGGCTTCTGTGAAAGCTGTGACCTTCAGCTAGTTTGAAAGGGGGCTCAATAACTCCTCTGGGTGTTCCCTGGTGAGACATTCAGGCTTTTATTACAGGGTTGACTGCGCTTAATTACGCAAATCACGATAATGTAGTTTATTAGCTATATTTTATGAAAATTACTAATTATAGTATATACTGTACAGCTGAATAAAACGATTTACACATAACCATAACTACTTATTATAAATATATATATATATATATATATATATATATATGTATTGTATATTTTGGCAATAGAATATTTTCTAAACAATACTTAATGTACTTATTTGACCATTTGAAATTGATCATTCTTTTGTTACATTTTTCAATTTTTCTGATTTAAACAAGAGTTGTTAGCTCAACTTCAGATAATAATTTACCATATAACATGTTTTAGTTTATAATTAGAACACCATTGTTATGCCAACTTAAGTTTCGTTCACTGAAATGAACTTATCATATATTACATATTTTTTATATTACATATAGAATTATAGATACATATTTAAATACATTTTATGGCTTTCAGGCTTGACTGGAACCAAGCATGTTCCCTCGCTGGGTTGGGAATTAGTATCCTTGCAATATGATGCACTTAGAACTAGGTTGATTGGTTCCCAGATTTTTCTTGCTCTTTTGTGTAGTCTCATATTTAGTGCTGTCATTTTCATTCTTTCATGCAATATTTGGTTCGTGAATCTTGTCCTTCTGGTATACTTTGTTTGGTCATCATGTGAAAATCTCAGTCCTCTGCTTTGCACTACCTGAGCTTTCTTCATCGTTCTGTTGGGTGCTGCGTTCATTGAAACTGGGGGTATTCTAGTATTGGAAAGACTAGTTGTTTGTAAAGTTTTCCGTTGGTTGTTGTTGTCACTTTACTGAACCTTTGGGGTTTGGTCAGAGCGGCTTTAGCTTGTTGTACTATGTATGTTACCTGTGTCTTTTATCCTGTGGCGAGAATTTGGTGTCCCAAAATTTTTCCTTTTGTTTGGTAATCGATTATTTTCCCATTGATGGTTACTTACCTGCTTGCTTATGTCCCTGGTTTGTTACCCATTGCGAGGATTTGGAATTTTTCAGTGTTTGTTTTGATTTTACATTCCTTTTCATGTTTGTTGATTTTCTCCAGTACTGTTTTTGCTTGAAGTATTTTTTCGCTTTTACTTTCACATGAGATTATTTGCGTGATATGTCAACAGTGAATATGATTTGTTCTGTGTTGGCTTCTGGTGGTGAAAATGTCTGCTGTGAATATGTTGTACAGTGTTGGTGAGAGACAGCTTCCTTGAGGCACTTCGCTCAGCATCTCGAATAATTCGCCCAACATATTTTGCTCTATCTGAATTTTGGCACTTCTGCTTTCTAGGAAGCTGTTTAGGATTTTTAGTGCTTAATGATAGGTCCAATTTTGCTAGTTTGTAGGGTAGACCTCTGTGTCATACTTTGTCAAATGCTTTTGACACATCTCTAAGTACGACATGAACTCTTATGTTTTGTTCTTTCCATTGATTGATTAGTTCCGTGCACAATGCAATTGCTTGCAATGTGGATCTGTTTTTACTAAATCCACATTGCCTAACATTGTACTTGTTGTTGTCTTTCAAGAATTTTACTAGCTTTCTGATGACTATTTTTTTAGTACCTTGCCTGGTTCTTCCAGTAGTGAGATTGGCCTGAAGTTTTTGGCTTCGTGGCTGTTTTGGCTGTTTGGGTAAGAATATAATTTTTACTTTTTTGAACCCCTCTGGAAAATATTCAATGGAGATGCAGCTGTTAAGAATTCTGCGAAATTGTTCTTTCATGTTTTGTGGCAGGTGCTTCATGGTCTCTTCGCTGATGTTACTGAAACCCGGTGTCTTTTGTTTGAAGCTGTTGATTTTTGTTTCTAGTTCCTCCATGCCTATTTCTTCGATGAGTGTATTTTCTTCTGATAATCTCTCAGGGGTTGCATTTTGATGTGTTGTGATGTTTTCCATGTTTTTTGTTGTCCAGTTGTATAATAATTGTCCTGTTTCTTGGTTTAATGTGATGTTTTCTTCGGGTGTTGTTGCTCCATGTTCTTTCTTCTTTTTCTGTTGCCTCGTAGATCTTGTGTCCATTTTCGTCCTTCATGTAGTTTGCTTTCTTTGTGTCGTTTCCAATCAATATTTTTATTTTCATCCAAAGCTTTGCTGGTGATTTGACGTTGGTTTCTGTTTCTTCCACTAGTTTTTCTAATTTCATCCTGCTTGCTTCTATATATTCTGAGCTGATTTGTTGTCTCAGTCTTCTTAGTTCTGCATTTGTTCAAGGGTTCCACCCCATAGTAACTCCATGTTCGATTAACTCTTTCACCTGATCCGTTAGTTCTCCTACGTTCGGTGGTTTGACATGATAGAGAAGGCTTTTGAAAGTTGTTGTGGGTAATGATCTGTCCACTGCTTCTTTTACTCTCGTCATGAAGTTTTCCAATGCTTCGTTGATTTCTTCACTGTGGCCGTGTCCAATACTGTGGGCTCAAACTGTGTTAGTTTTGCTTGAAACAGTTGCCAGTCCGCATTGTTGTAGTTATTTCTTGCTGGTACTGGTACTTGTATAGGTGAGCTTGATACTGTGAGGCATACTGGTATGTGTTCACGTATACATGTATACATATAAACATGAATAATTATTCTATATGCAAAACGCCAGTGTGTGAACAATACACACGTGTGTATAGGTCCATTTATATGTAAAATTATTATTAAAACTTAAATTATAATTTTTTTTACCAATGGCTTATTATAAAATTTTAATACTGCCACACAGCTGGCGTATGTTAATAGCATTAATATTATAATAATGTTGGTAATGAATATTTATCTGAAATTAAACGTAAATGAAAAACATAAATATAAGCAAATGGTTCTTCATTACACGTGAATCGCCTTAAAAATAGTTTTTGGTTAAAATAAGTTTTGTATCATAAGAAACTTGGTCAAAAGAATGTTTGATGCATAAAAATAGACACAAGCAAAAAGATAAAAGATAACTAGAAATAAAAGTACCATAAATGGAGATCCAGTAAAGTAAATCTATTTGCTTTGATTCTTGGTTTAGAATTACTATCATTATGTTGGTAAATTAGAGAAAATATCTGAAAAAACTTTCAAAAGATTAATGAATAAACTTTGAAAATATATTTTACCTCAAAATGGAAAGGTTGAACCGTTGGCAAAAAGTGATTGTGTTTCAATGCAACATTAAACTCTGAATTTGGTTCATGCCTGAAAAGACACATGTTTAAGTATATATAATTTGTTTGTTTATTTAATTCTTTGTTCAACGTTTTTTGTTTAACGTTTGTTTAACGTTTGTTATAGTTTTTTCGACAAATAAAATTTATTACAAATTTTTTTATTGACTTAATTTAATTTCAACCTGTTGCTTACTGGTATACTTAGAAGACAATTTTGATGGACAGTTTATTTTTACCAATTATTCGCTAATTATTATATATTTTTTAATAGTTTTGCATTATTAGTTATTCAATAATTTTTAATAACTGTGAATAAAAACAAAAACTTACTTATGGTGATATGACTCTAAATCAGAAACTCTGGGGCTCAAATCTATGTTGGGATCTTCTCGAGATTTCTGGTAAGTGACGGAATCATATTCTAAGAACTGAAATTGTTTTATATATATATCAGCAATGAATACAAACACACACAA